>JAJOZX010001545.1:0-120000 GCA_023014485.1 Bathynomus jamesi | reverse complement strand
TTCTTCAGGTACGAGTGATAAAGTCCTTAATATAAACCAAAAACTTCTAATAAATCCACTTCATATTTTGGCTTTGTGACTGTAATTCAACTTCTCGTAACTGAGAATATTCAACTAACTTCACAACTTATTTTTTAAAGAAACCTCAGCTTTAACAAATAACCCCAAGGCTTTTATACTGTAAAAACTTTTATCTACGGACCAAATGGAAAATATTATGGGAACTTTTAAAATTTTATTGTCCTTAAGCTTGAAATTCACTTAACCCATACGCAGTTAAAGTTAATTCCAGCGGTAGAAAGTCAAATTGTGAAGTGAACGAAATATATCCTCGAAACAGTTGCCGTGTATCAAACATTTTTGAACGTTTCGTAAACGTACAGTTTCGGAAAAAAGTTCGCCTAGCAAATAAAACTTCAAAAAAGCATAAAAAATTACCAATCAGTAATGACTGAGTTTGGTTTTAAAGCTTTATTACTGTCACCAAAAAGAATAAAATATCCAAAGAAGACCAGAAATTATTATTAGCAATTTGTAATTTTTTGTGCTTTTTACAAATTTTGTGTTTGGAGGCAATTTTTTTTTTTCCAGAGTTGTACCTTCGTTGGTTGGATAAAATACAAATGAAGAGGTTAAATATACTGTAATCGACTTTTCACATTTGTAAATTGAAATAGGAAAACTCCATAATGGAAAGATTTTACCCCCATGATTGAACATGAGGAACATCAATTAATATTTGTAGCGAAAGGAAAGCGGATTGTAAGGTGTGCGCATGACGTTATACGATATGTATATTTGATTGACCCTTTCATGAAAGGTAAGCCTGGGTCCCTGACGTTGAGGTGGTACATTATTATTGGTACTTATATGTATCCTTGGATATGCGACTGATTCGAGTTTCTTGGGTCTCGAGTTCAAGCGCTGTGTCCACCATGTACAATGGGAAATGGGTTCTTTGATAGTGTAATGTTATCTCAGTATATTTAACTTAGTTACGGAAATTCTCAGTTTTATACATAATTATAGTACTGATGTTCCCTTTTGTAATAAATGTAGTAGGAGTGAAACTACTTAGGTAGAGTAGAACTTTAGTTTTAAATAGTGTGTAGCAACATTTTTTAATTAAGAAAAGGAATAAAATTTAAATATACGTACACTGTTGGGGGAATTCTTAACTTGGAGGTGCCTCTAGGTAAGTGCTTCCTTATGTAAGTAATTCTGTGCGAAGGACGCAACATAAATTGCGTTGTGATAAACCTTTTTCTTGAAAAAAAGGGGAAATCGCATGCACGATTTTACACTTTTGTAGTATTTCTGAAATGATGATGACTTGTATATAACACTAGGCAACAAAGATTTTGTTACAGAAGACCAAATAGGTGCTCCTAGCTAATTTCGGTATGCTGATTTCAAATCTATAATTAGATTTTTTCTATCACGTCTAGATTTTGTGTAAAATGCAAATCACTTTTAGTAAAATTTTCTACCACGTCCAGATTTTGGTTTTAATCGGCTTAATGCCAGTAATATGAAACTTGCTTTTCAAGGTTAAAGCAATTTTTTTGGCCAACTATATACAAATTCGAACAATTTTGATAAATAAAATTTATCCCGAGTTGGCAACACTGAGTCAAGAGCATAGTAACGGGCAACGGCCCAACGGTCAGTCGCTACGTGACAGTCAAGCAGAACGGTTGTTGAAGCTCTCTGCTGATGAGCAAGTGACAGGTTGTGGTGACTTGTGTGTTTTTATAGCATTTGTTTTGTACTACGGTGTGTATTTCTTTTTATTTTGCACATCGTAATAATTACTTTCTACGTTTTTTCAGATATTGTATGGTAATTCAAAATGGCATCAAATAGACGTGCTTGTGTAAATCACCCAGACAACTTCTGCTTTGTCTGTGGACAATATACACCTAAGCCACAACGTAGAAACATAACAACAAAGATTAAACTTGCCTACAAGTGTTATTTTGACTGTAAGTTAGGAGACCAACAGAGGGACTGGGCACCACATATTTGCTGTGCACAGTGCAATGCAATGTTAATAGCTTGGATGAATGGTAAAAGAAAAGCTATGCCGCTCTCAGTCCCCATGGTTTGGCGTGAGCCGAAAAATCACTTCAATGATTGTTATTTTGTTTGACAAAGATTGCTGGTTTCACAAAGAAAAACAAATCAAAGATCACGTACCCAAACTGCGAATCAGCAATGAAACCAGTACCACATGATGAAACAAATCCACCACCAGTTCCACCAGCAACGATAACAGACAGCAGTTCATCTGAAGATTCTGCTAGTGATATAGAACAGGGAAAGATGGCATATATGTTCCAGATGCAAATATTTCCCCACATTTGTTAAGTCAAGCAGAGTTAAATGACTTAGTGCGCGATTTGGAATTACCAAAAGAAAAGGCAGAGTTGCTTGGTTCAAGACTTCAAGAATTTAATCTTCTCCAACCAAACACCAAAGTTTCCCATTTCCGCCATCACCATTTGCAGTTTTCATCATTTTACTTACAGGAAGAAAAACGTTTGTTTCTGCCACGATATCAGTGGTCTGATGCAAGGGATTGGCTGTCGCTATGATCCAAAAGAATGGAGACTGTTCATTGACTCTAGTAAAGCTAGCCTTAAAGCTGTATTACTGCACAACGGCAATGAAAAACCTTCAATACCTGTAGCACATGCCACTGGCCTTAATGAGACTTATGAATCGATGAAACTGCTGCTAAGACTCATCAAATATAAGGACCACACATGGAATATTTGTGGCGACCTTAAAGTTGTATCATTACTTCTTGGGTTACAGTTGGGCTACACAAAGCATATGTGCTTTTTGTGTCTATGGAACAGCAGAGATGACAAGAACCACTACAAAAAACATGATTGGCCATCTAGAACTGAACATGTTGTTGGTAAATACAATGTGAAACACCCAGCACTTATTGACCCTCAGAAAGTACATCTTCCACCACTTCACATTAAACTTGGCCTTATGAAAAATTTCGTGAAGGGTATGGATCATCAAGGTAGTGGTTTCCAATATTTAAAGGATAAATTCAAAGGAATATTGACAGATGCTAAGCTAGATGCTGGAGTTTTCACTGGACCACAGATCCGCAGTGTCATCCACGACTCATCGTTTCCATCTAACCTAAATGAGAATGAACTAGGAGCATGGACATCTTTCGTTGAAGTTGTCAAAAATTTTCTTGGAAACCACAAAGCTGAAAACCACGGTAAACTCGTAGAAAACATGCTTAAATCTTAGGAAATAATGGGATGCAGAATGTCTTTGAAAATTCATTTTTTACATTCTCATCTTGACTTCTTCCCGGCCAACCTTGGGGCTGTAAGTGACGAGCATGGTGAGCGCTTCCACCAACAGATCTCAGTTATGGAAAACAGATACCAAGGTAATTTCAACCCAAATATGATGGGAGATTATTGTTGGTTCCTGCCGAAGGAGAGCTCGTCATCCTACAAGCGACAAAGGAAGAGGACACACACCAAGTTTCACTTAAGAACAGGAATTTGCCTTTCAGTAGTAACAACAAAATACTAACGCGCTTTGGGTGGATGGTTGGGCGCAGGGGTGGTAACTCCGCTGTCTGTCTTAAGCCAGAATAAAGGAGGAAAGACATCCCTGTTCACTAATTATTTAAGTATGCTTAACATAAAACGTGGCACGGAAAAGTAGCTTAGACGGCTTTCGTAATAGAAGCGGGTGAGAAAAAAAATGAAAAATAGGGGTTTTCGGTTACACAAAATCTGGACGTGATAGAGAAATTTTGATATCAGATCTGAAATCAGCATCAGCGCTTTAGTAGAAATCAGTAGTTCACGTGTCTGTAACAAAAAAAAAGTTGAAATTTGTTGCTAGTGTAATAAATAAATAAGAAAATCCTTAAAAGAAAATGCATAGTGTAGATTATATTAAGTAGTCTACAGTGTAATGTTATCCTTTTTTTTCGCTGTCGTCTAATGCGTAACTGGGTACACGAGATAAGTGTACGCATGGTGTGAATGAACTCTGAAGTTATTCTTTTCATTATGCTTTTCCTACTTTCCTATACATCTTCTTTTACAACAACTTTCTGTCAGCAGTGGCTGACGGAGAAGTGATAGCCTTGTCTGTTCTAATACTTTGCTACTGCTATTATTCCTGTATGAAAGCTTGATAGTCTATAAATGTCTATAATTTCCTTTCTGGCCGATCTATAGCTGCGGTTGTGGATGGCCACTATTCTTCTAAAGCTATTAACAGTGGTGTTCCTCAGGATTCTGTCCTGTCACCCACTCTTTTCCTTTTATTTATTAATAATCTTTTAATTCGCACTTCCTTTCCTATGCACTCATACTGTTTGCCGATGATTCCACTCTTCACTTCTCCACCCGCTTCCCAAAGCGTCCCTCACAGCAGTTGTTTCATGATTCGCGTAGGACGGGTATGGTACACCTGACCTCTGATCTTTCTGCTATATCTGATTGGGGCAGAGAAAACCTTGTGGCTTTCAATGCCTCAAAAACTCAGTTCCTCCATCCGTCTACTCGTCACAATCTTCCACACAACTATTCCCTTACCTTCAGCAACACACAAATCAATCCTTCCTCTTCTCTTAACATTCTTGGCGTTTCCTTTTCTCGTGATCTTTCCTCGAAAGATCACATATTTTGATTGATTGAATAACATATACCCTCTTTCTGAAACATTTTCTAAGAGGTTAGGTGTGCTGTACCGCTTCCGCAGTTTCTTCATCCCTACTCAGTTGCTGTCTCTGTACAGGGGTCTTGTTCGCCCCTGTATGGAGTAATATTGGAGTATGCTTCTCGTGTGTCGGGTGGCTCAACCCACACAGCCGTACTTGACCGGGTGGAATCAAAGGCTTTTCGTTTCATCAATTCCCCGCCTCTTACTGACTGTCTTCAATCTCTCTCTCTCTCTCTCTCTCTTCGCCGTAATGTTGCCTTGCTCTCTCTTATTATCGCTATTATAAGTTACAACGGACATTGCTCTTCTGAACTCTCAAACTGCATGCCTCCTCCTTTAAGGAGAGCACGCAGAACCAGACTTTTTACATTTTCTCATCCTTTTCCTGTCCAACTATCTAACGCAAGGGTTAATCGGTATTTTCAGTCTTTCATTTACTTAACCGGTGAACTCTGGAACAATCTTCCTCAGTCCATCTTTCCTCCTGTCTATGACCTCCCATCTTTCAAATGCAGTGTGTCAAGGCATCTCGAAAACCCTGGACCTTGATTTTGGCTTTCTTCTCCTATGGGGGAGGGAGCGCTTTTGCGGGCATTTGCCCTTGGCGCCTCCTTCCTGCATAAAAAAAGCACTGTACAAGTTTTCACTTTTCTTTATTTTCATTTGCTTTTTTTTTTCTGCTTCTTTCCTGGGCTAACCTAGAGTGGATCTTAGATTCTCCGTTGGCACGTAACTATGTAATTCTGCTCATTTTGTGGTGCAAAGGATTATTATCAGACATTTTTTTAGAATATCTATAAAAGATAAGATTTCTCTGTAAAATGTTGAATCGTTTAACCAAACGAAAGAGCACAAACTTGTTTATTAGTAACTGTCTTCAGTTTTGTTAAAAATGCAATTTTGTGTATATGTGTATGACATAATTATAATTGTGTATGTAACTATTATTATTGTTGTATTTATAATTGGTAAATATTAAGTTTCGCTTAATGATGAAAGCCGGTATTGAAAAACCGGTATTTATATTGGTATTGGACAAGAGACACGATACCGATATCGTGATTATCGATACCAGGTTTTCTGTATTGAAGAACTACCTATTGTCTTTATTGTGGGAGCATTCAGCAAATGTCAAGTTAACAAAGATTTGTTTTTTGTAGGATTTTGTGGCCAATGTGAGTAGAAATAATGACTTATCTTCATACGTACTGTAACTTACACATGCAGTATATCTTTCAGGGGCGTCATTAGTGTATGTCACAATTTATCATTTGTGATAATATTATGTTATTGACGTTATATGATGTGTCCGTTTTTCTGAAAAGGGAAACTCTCATCCAGAACTCTCGCCTTAAACATTTGAAATCGTATAAATACGTATTGAAACGTTCAAAAACGTTTTTACACAATTCGAAAACCTTGCATTGCTTTTTTAGATTCGTTATTGAGTTCATTCAGATTTCGAATTTCGTACTAGACGCTTGCGCATATTTCACAAGTTAAATTTTGTAATTTTGTTACGTGCGCATTGCAGTTTTGTGATATGGGAATAAACTATTTCTTACTTTAAATAATCTACCCCTTCGAATCTATTACAAGAATGTCAAAAAAAATCAATCGTGTGGAATTATTTTATTAAGAAAAATAAAGACGAAGCTGAATGTTTAGAAAATTTAGAGAAGCTGTACAAGGCATTGCTTTCCATTAAACCCACTAGTGTAGAATCAGAAAGAGCTTTTTCTGCTGCTGGCTTATTTCTGACCAAGCTAAGATCAAATCTCTCTGAACAATCATTAGATAGTCTTTGTTTCCTCAAAACTTACTTCCAAAACCAAAATAAGAAATAAATATGCAAAATTATTAATAAACTTTTTTTTTTAAATTGTTATTTTTACCTTTTACGGATATACTTAATCATTATAAGTAGTCCTTCCTTTTTCCTGCCTTTCCCTAGGAGCTGCTGTTCAAACGTTTTTTCAATCGATGGTATTTTCCCTTTGGTGTCGGTGACAGAATTTAAAAAGTAACTTCAGTTTTTATTGTCGTTAATGTGGTGAGTACTGCAGGTCCTGCAGGCTCGTGGGAGGGTTGGCACTTGGCAGGGTGACACCAAAAAAATCATTATGAATTATTCTCTGCATAAAACCGGTATCAACACCGGTATCAGTAAAATAATTGTTCAAATATCGGTATTAAAAATTGTCGGTATTATTTCATCCCTAGACTTTCGCTGAGACCAGTTTTTTGACAAAGTCGAAATTTGTTACAAAGAATCTGGTTTGCCATAATTGGTCAGGTGGAAAATAACTAATTAATCTAAACCAACCACCTAACCTAGTGTAAAATGGTCTCGGCGAAACTTAATATTAACCTCATAATTTTTTCTGTTTCTACTAGTTTCGACTGTATTTTAGTTCATGTTGGCTTAAAACCAAAGGAAGTTCCGACAATACCCGCAGATTGCCTCAACTTGCTCTCAAATTTCATTGTTTGCGTTCTGAGGTTAAATTATGTTTACGTTATCATGACAGTGCACTTTAAGTAAATTAGACACTAAATTATAGCTAGTAGCGGGTGGTGGCTGAAATAGAAGACGCAGGTGTGTGTGTGTCGGGGGGGGGGGGGGTCGTTTAACCTCCTTCGTAATAGCAAAGGTCATGTGACTGAGGGGACCTACGGCTTTACGATCCGAACCATGTACGGATCGCCACATCATCTGGACGCAGAAGGTCTCCCATCCAGCCACTACCCAGACCCAATGTCGTTTAACTTCGCTGATCGCGGTATTGCGACATGACGTAGCTCAGGAGACCCAGGTAGCTGTCCAAACGTGAGAGAATCTCTTACAAGACCCTGTATCGAAACAGGTTCCAGAACGCGAAAAGGATTCGTTCTACCAAGGCATCCCGTAATTGGTTCACAGCTCATCATTTTACACACATTTAGTAGTACGTGAAACGTGACTAACAGAACGCCTTAAGCGTACTTGCCAACCCTCCCGATTTGAAGGCTATCAACACGAGCAACATACAAATAATATCGGTGCTCTTCCAATATGTGCTCTACCGCGAAACTGTGATCTACCATATTCCAATACGTGCTCTACCGTGAAACTAGCCTTATAAGGATAACTAACGAAAATATCATGACTTAACCTAACCAATCGTTAGGTCAACTATACGCCCTTGACGATTGGTTAGGTTAAGTCGTGATATTTTCGTTAGTTAGCCTGGAATATGGAATATTAGTTGGAATATGGTAGATCACAGTTTCGCGGTAGAGCACATATTGGAAGAGCACCATAATATCAAACCTTTTATGCTCGGAACGCATTAGAGTGCGTCATTTAAGGTTAGATTTAAAAAAAAAAATTCTCAAGGCGGGGGCCATGCTCCTTAACTCCCTGGTATTGATTATAAATCCTACCGCTTTTGCTTTTCAAAATGTTGGAAGGTTTGCTTGCTTAACTACTGGACTAAGTTAAATGAAATATTGAAAGTTATTTACGGTTTCTTTAGAAAGTTTAATTGTAACAAAATTATTCTGTACTTTCCTGTTAACGGGAATACCCTAAAAAAAGTTTAAACTAACGAAAATATCACAACTTAACCTAACCAATTATCAAAGGCGTACAGTTGACCTAACCGGGCATTCAATTAACCTAACTGGGCATTCAGTTGACCTAACCGGGCATTTTCCGTTATATTAACCTGTTAGGTTAATTCAATGCGCGGTTAGGTCAATTGAGTGCCCGGTTAGGTCAACTGTACGCCCTTGATGATTGGTTAGGTTAAGTTCTGATATTTTCGTTAGTTTAAACAAAAATGACGAGAGCAAAAATACATAAACAGTTTGGTAGTCCCGTTAATTTTGCATCATTGAAGATAAGATATTTCCGTTCATCAAAATTTACTCACGTTCTTGTATAAACATAAATAAAGCTCGTAAATAAAGTCTTTCGAACTTTGGTGCATTTTATTTTTTTCTCGGGTCAAAAACACTAGAGTCGGAAAACTTTTTTTAGGGTATTCCCGTTAACAGGAAAGTACCAATTATTCAACTAAGTTCATTAATAATTGTAATAATTAAGCCAATATAATTAATTCACCTACTAAACAAACAATAAAAAAGTACAGTGATCAACTAGAAGTATACGCTGCAAAGTTTATAAATCTGCAGTGCGCACTTTTACTGCACGTTGATCACTCTTTAACTCGTTTGTTATACGAGTATGTTATTGTACTTATTTACTCTTTCTTACATATTATAATTAAAGAATTAGTGGTTAATTCGATTAATAATAGGCTTTAGTCATTTTAGGAAGAGTTTTAATATTTTAATTATAACGAGAGAGAGAAAATGTATTAAAACATATAAATTACAGTACATTCAAGAGAGTACAGTAAAAATAGTCAGCTCCCGTAGCTCAATGGGTAGCAGTTTTCCCGTAAGCGAAGTGAAGACACTAAGATCGGGGTTCGACTCTCGGGTGGTGCCGGTAATAATAATAATAATACAGGAATTTGCGCAATGGGTCGCATTTAGTTTGTCTTGAATGCTGTGGCAGTTTCTGACCTTCCTCACTAATTATATATCATTGTTACAGTAAAATTACGCCCAAACTTTAACGTACGATATTCATACTAACAATATATAAAATGGTTTTTGTTTTTGTTTTTTTTTGTTTGGGAAGGTACTTACTATTACTTTCCAAACATCTCTGTCTGAAAAAACTTTTTTTTTTAACTTTACGACCCTGTTCCTTGATGAATTCGAGCGATGCAAGAATGAGATCGCGCATTTATGTAAATTTAAAGTTTGTCAATTAGTCGAAACATTATTGCAAAATACTCTTTATAATTAATTTTCATTAATTATTGTGACTTTAACAAGTTGTTGGTGCTGTTTTTTCTTTTTTCTTTATCGCGACTTTGATTCCAAGAAGTTTTAAGAAAAAGGTAAAAACTCAACACGAATCAAGCCAATAAAGTTCTGTAAAAGTTTCGCGCAAAAACTTGTTTGCTCGAAAGAGTTTTCCTGCAGGAATTTATAAATAAAGTAATTATTTTTTCTTTACAGGCTCGTATCTATATGGAGTGTGCGGTATGGGCGGTATAGGCGTCGGGGGTGAGCGAAGTTCGGTAGGCGTAGGAACTTTGAACGGGGAACCACATCCCCTGGAAGAGAGATCGCCAAAATCCTCCGTCTCACACCTCTCTCTCGCCTCAGAAACTTTTCCGTGCAGGTAAGCGACGAGGAACCTCTTTACTCATCGAAACTATTCTTCTTTCAGTTTTGAACTTTGGAGTGAAGCTTCTCCCTTATTCCGGCATTGAGAAAAAATCCTTAGTTAAAACAACTAAATGTATGGCTAACTATTAGCACACGATGCCAAATGTTAATCGAACTAGACTATAGTTAATCCAACTCTTCTGTAGTTGTAGTAACTATTTAACTAACTATTTACCTTTATGAGTAACATATAAAACTTTATGAGCTGGATCTGTCGTCAGACCCAGCGCCATCACTGCGGGGTTAAGTTTTTATCAGAACAGTAACTAGGATATTTAATTATTTTAACTACACATTTTTCCCCGTACACTTTCTTTGAATTGGAACCCCTTTTACAATTGGTTCGACGTAATAATTTTATGTAGTATTGCAGCTTGAGTTTATAACAGTATGTAAGTTTTATTGCTTGAGAGAACTCTCCAAAGGTAACTTCAGAGAGTTGGACGAGGTCCGAAAGCATTATGTGAATTCTGAAAATACAGGGTGATCCGTTTGGGTATGGATAAAATAAAAACGCTGTGAAAATCTACCGAGAAGTGATACAGCGCTCATCTGTTGCACGTGTGGTCAAAAAATGTGGGAGTTTATAATAGGTTATGCCATCCGCTGCCAGACGTACGAGTGCCATCTGCTGTCAGACTTATGAGACGTATGACAGTTTTGAAGATGGCGGCGAATGCACAACAACGTACGAAGTTTGAGAGTGTGACAGCCAATGTGCGGTACCACTGCACTATGGAGTATGGAGTCGTATTTAGGAGCTTTTCGAACACCATACACACGGCGAAACTCACGCTGTACCGCTGTCACACTCTCAAACTTTGCACGTTGTTATGCATTTGCCGCCATCTTCGAAACTGGCATATGTCTCGTAAGTCTGACAGCAGATGGCGCTCGTATGTCTGGCAGCGGGTGGCATAACCTATTACAAACTCCGACATTTTATGATCATACGTGCAACAGATGAGCGCTGTATCACTTCTCGATAGATTCTCACAGCGTTTTTAATTTATCCATACCCAAACGGATCACCCAGTATTCTCTTTGGCTTTCATTATTTAAGAACTATTTCACTAGTTTATTTAAAATTAGTCTGAACACGGACGTATTTATTGTACTGTACGTTTGGTTTATGATTTGAAGATGTTTGTCGACATTTGACCACAAGCGTACTATTTCAGTTGAATAATCACTTTTTGAAATACTTCAGAGATATTTCTCGTGTATTATACAGGGTTTCCCATAAGTCCGGTCTCATAGGAAGATTTATTTTAAAATAAATTTGCAAAAGTAATACATTAGAACAAAAACAAATGTTCAAATTGATGTCTTGTTTTGGGACCTTTTTTAGACTCATAAGAAAAGGCCTCGGAGGCCTTTTCCTCACGAGTGTAATACGAGATTTATGAAACACCCTGTACACCTGTTGGGCTGAAGATTGAGTTTAATATTTTTAATTATCTTTGGCTTACGACAGCATTTTAACTTCAAATGGCATTCATGAGATGTGAATTATTGGTACCATAATCAGTGTGATGTAGCATTAAAAAGGAAGGTTTCACTTATTAATAGTAAATGCAATATTTTCTAAGCAATTTTACATTATCATACCAGGTATACTGATAGCGAATAAAATTACTGAAAATATACAGATTTTCACTTTTACTTTTTTCTTCGAATCTCCTCACGCCCCCTGTCAGTACGTCTAGCGTCCCATAATTTGGGAAACGCTGACCCACGTACTCGCTTCACGAGCAGTTTCATTTTTGTTTATAGGTTCGCTGTCCACAAAATGCTCTTTGTAAGTTAGGTGTCCTTAAAATTATACAAAATTCGTTAAATTCGTGCGTAGTTCTTTTCATGGCGTTGAAAATGTTACGTAGCGTAGGTCAAATTAAATTTAATTAACTGAAACTTATAATACGTTAAACTTTTGAAATTCCACAAAAAATAGGACGCTCAAATGTGTAACAAAACGTATATTTCATACAAAAGCGTAGTCTCTATAAAATTTTCGGAGCAAGTGTAGTTTAGTGCCTAGTGTAGTTTACGTTCCCTACATTATCCTAGTGTAGTTTACGTTCCCCTACATTATCCTCGTGTAGTTTGTATTCCCAACTTTGTCCGCGTATACCTAATCAAATAAAACGTTAAAACTAATGAAAATATTACGACTTAACCTAACCAATCGTCAATATATATATACACACACGTGTATATATATATATATATATATATATATATATATATATATATATATATATATTGCCGATTGGTTAGGTTAAGTCGTAATATTTTCGTTAGTTTTAACGTTTTATTTGATACATTCACTTAAAAAAATGTCTCCTAAAGATCCTAGTGTAGTTCACGTTCCCCAACTTAGACCTAGTGTAGTTTGTGTCCCCTTTTGCGTCAGGGGGACGTAAACTACACTTGCTCCAAATTTTCTTTTCTGCTAATTTAACATGTACATTTAAATGCTATGACTGGAAATGGTGACTGAAGCCTTTCTTATTTACCCTTTAAATGTTTATGCTTTACAAAACTCAGAAACGGGTTTATACAGAATTAGTAAATTACCCATTTGTTTCTCGCATCGAGAGACGACGACGATATTTGAAATCATGGTATTTACCTTCGAATTGAACACCGAACGGTTTGCGTACTTATGTGTATAGTTTACAGTCACTGTGTGTGAAACTAGCTATTTCACGTAATTAAACATTCCTAACCTAACTTGGTTATTAGGTTAGTAATGCGTAGTGCGCAATTAGGTAAAAAATTATTGGTTTCACGCATTCACATATATACACGTACTGTATACTGTCTAATTAAGAATAGTATTCGAAATCAATATTATTACTTTTGGTTAAGTTCGGTTTCATTCTTTCATATTCAAGTTTCATAATTACGTTAAAAAGTTCGCCTATAAAACAAAATTACTAATTAGTAATGAGTGGATTTTGTTTTTGAAATTTTATTAATCACCAAAAAAGAATGAAATATCCAAAGAAAAACAGAATATTACCAATTAGTAATTATTTATGCTTTTTAGAAATTTCTGTATTGGTAAGTTGGGTCATGCGTCAACCAATCACCGACATCGCACACAGAACGCGTCCGAAACACTGTAAATGCTATTTTTTGGGGACGGGTGAGCGATTGCATTAAATCGTACGTATGCACATATACGTTTTCATTTAGGCCTTATAATATTAAAAGAGAAAATTAACTAGAAATCCACTCTTATATAATATTGTGTGTATATTATTGGTTAGTTGGTTGATTGGTTTGACCGTTGTACGTTCTTCATCCAACAGTGTGTGTGTGTGTGTGTATTACGCGTATGTACATCGCATACAGTGTCGTATAACTTCGTGCATGAATAGATTTTGAGCTCGGAGGTTAAAGATGAAGTTCCGAGCGTGCGGTCTCATCGTCTTTTGTTTGAAAGAAGTATTGCATACGCACGTTTTTATCTTCATTCCTTAACAATGTTTTTGTCCTTTCTTTCCTGACAGATGGTTCCTGCTCTTTGTAAAGAGTAATCATTTTTATTATTATTATTATTAATATATATATAACCTTTGGTAAGCTTCTGCCCGAATTGTTCATTCTGACGAAGGTCAAGCTTTTCACTCCACCTTAGACCTACAGTTTAACGTGGAATCCGAACCACGCCCCACCAGCAGCCCAGCGTCTTAATCACTAGGCCACCCAGGGTACCCATTTATCTACCAACCACTTTCTTTATTGTGTGGAAGGATGAACAGCTGAGTTTTGCTGCGCGCCAGCTGCCGTCAGCGGGTCTCGATCCCCGGGCCGGTGGATTTGTAGTCAGCGACGCTAACCACTACACCACCGAGGCGCATCCTCGCATATATATATATATATATATATATATACCTACATACATACAGGGTGTCCCATAAGTCCGGCATCATAGGAGGAATTCATATTTTTTCTATTTCTACAAACCATAATTCATATTTTTCTCTTTCTACAGGCCATAATGTCTGTGAGCAAGGAAGAACGAATCCAGATAATTCTACTCATAGGAAATCGGAGTCAAAGAGAGGCCGCTGCTGAATTTAACAGACTGTATCCAGACCGCGAGCCAATAACACAGAGTTGTGTTAGCAGACTTGTTGCGACTGCTATCCTGGCTCATTTTAACAGAAGTCCCAATAAGTCTCTTCGGCGATTGTCCGCCGAGACAGGAGTGTCGAAAAGTAGCATCCATCGCATTCTTCAGGCTCACAAATGGCATCCATATAAACTTCAGTCCTACAGAAATTAAGCGAAGATGATCCCGACCGGCGGATGGAATTTTGTGAATGGGCTACGGAACAATATGCTCGGGATGCCAATTTCCCGTCCACCATTCTGTTCAGTGACGAGGCTGTTTTTTATGGAAATGGTGAGGTAAATCGACAGAACACCCGCTACTGGTCTCAAAACAACCCTCACTGGTATACCTCTTCAAAGGAACAAGGTGCATCTCGGGTGATGGTATGGTGTGGCATTTGGAAGGATCGCATCATAGGCCCCCCTCTTTTTCGATGAATATGTCACTGGAGGCACCTACCTACGTATGCTCAAGGAAGAAGCATTTCCCAGTGTCTTCAACGAAGAAGGAAATTTCCCAACATGGTTCCAGCAAGACGGCGCTCCTGCACATTACAGCACCCAAGTAAGGGAATACCTGTACCAACAATTCCCTGGTCATTGGATAGGACGTCCAGGGCCTGTGGAATGGCCAGCTAGAAGCCCGGATCTCACGCCACTAGATTTTTATCTCTGGGGCACTTGAAAGCGCTGGTATAAGCAAAGAGAATTAGGAGTGTTGAACATTTGCGGCAGCGCATTATTGGGGCATGAAACACCATTACTCCTGACATCATTCACCGTGTGCTTGCTGACTGGGTATCACGTCTGAATTTGTGTATTGAAAACAATGGTGGACATACTGAGCACGTTCTGTAAATACAAGCTTTTGTTTTGCCTTTTTTAATTTTTTCCTATGATGCCGGACTTATGGGACACCCTATATATATATATATCAGTGGCGACTCGTGACATTTTTGTTCAGGCATGCAATGTTATGGAATGGAAGAAAAACATCCGCCTAACCCTCTTGCCCAAACTTTGCATATTGTTTACATAGAACTTAGCAAGTTAAAGGTGTTTTACAAACTTTTGGGGACCTCTTTGAAGGAAAGTTCATTTAATGTTAGGCTTAAATATGCGAACAAAAAATTAGACATATTTATATATAGTAGTTACCGAATTGATCTAAAGAAAAAGATACAAATTTAAAATTTACCTTAAATAATTGTGAAGCATTATTTGAATTGAAATTCTGCTCTCCTAGTTTTCCTGCAAAATTCTTCGATGACCAAATTGTAAAAGTACTCTCGATTCTCCATAAGCTTCTTGAGGAAATTTTTTTCAATTGAAATTAAGGCAAGATTAGATAGCCTTTCTTCACTTTGGGAACTCCGTAAATAACTTTTAATTCTTTTAAGCGCAGAAAATGATCGCTCAACACTTGCTGTCGATATTGGTATAGTTAGAATCAAATTCGTCAATTTATATATTTCCTTAAGACCTTTGTGCATTTCGCTTTCCAGTAGATATTTTAGGAGCTCAGCAACATTCTTTTTGGCAAAAGATTTGTGCGAATATAAAACACACAATTCAGAACGGAGACGAGGAAACTCAAAAAATGAATTGTAGCTTCTTTTCAAAGATTCAAAAGCTCTCTCTGGGAAAGTAACATCATAGAACTCAAATTTTTTGCAATCTAAAAGCTCAATGAATTCCAATTTTTCCATTGAACTGAAACGCTCTTTCATTTGAAGAAGTATATTATCGAATATTTCATGAAATAGTTGACTATACTTCTCTTGTGGAGAAAGACTCTGTTTCCTTTTACATACAGGTTCACCACATCTTTCTGTTATCAAGTCCCACATATCTGCAAATTTTGTATCCCTTATTTGTTTGATTTTTTTCATAGTGCTTTCAACGGTGATTGAGCTATACACAATATCCATAGATTTTGTTTGCAGCACATTAAATAGATATTCAGTAAAAGGAAAAATTGAAGAAAATACTTCTAATAAAAAATTAAAATCGAAAGTATCGATACCAGTACCGTGCGGATTGCACGCAGCAATCGGCGTGCACTATTTTTTGTTTTTTCATCAAATTTCTTTGGGTTTTCAAGAATGCTTTTTAAAAGATCTATTAAATCTTCTTTATTTTCCTTAACTCTTTCAACTAGACGAGATGAATAGTTCCACCGCGTTGGAGCCAGTTTAGGGAAACTCTTTCCAACAACTTTGTCAAGCATTGAAGTTCGCTTAGTTGAACTGCTGAAAAATGATGACAAACTTCCTAATACTGAAAAAAAATTATTACATTCGGAAATTTCAGCGACAGCTTGGGATAAAACAAGGTTAAGTTTTGGGCGTAGCAGTGAAGAAAAATAGCCTCTGGTACAGTTTCTCTAATCTTTGTTTGTACTCCATTAAGATCGCTCCCCATAACAGCAGCACCGTCGTAGGTTTGAGCAACTAATTTTTTCAAACAGCCCAGTTCACCTAGTTGCCTTATAGATAAATCAGAAATCGCTCCTGCACTTCTATCATTGCTGACGTCATTGAATTTTATAAATCGTTCACAAATCTCTCCATGTTTATTAACATAACGAACAACAGTAGAGAGTTGAGAAAAACAGCTGACATCAGATGTTTCATCTAATAAATCGCCACATACATGCAGTCGATAAGCTCACGTTTTATTTGTTCTAACATAACTGCACTAATAGATTGAATTATGTCATTCTGAATAGCAGATGATGTTCCCTTAAAAACAGTCGCAGTTTTTAAATGGTTTTGAAGCTTTTCATCGAATTCTCCCATACAAAATACCAATTCAATATAGTTACCCCTATTGTCAGCGTTTTCTTCTTCATTGTGACCGCGAAATGCTAATTCTTGCATACCTAAAAAACATGTTATCCTAATCAAACGTTTCAAAATTTCTCGATTCTTATTAACTTCTTCGTTATGTCTGGAAATGGCAACTGATTTCTGCTTGTCGAGTATTAAATCAATTCTTTCTGACTTTCCAAATGTTTTAAGATCAACAAATGCATTTATGTGAGCAAGAGATTTTTCATGGCGAGAAATTGCAGTATGTAAATTGTTTAAATCGTCGTATCCACGACTAACAGAATTCCACACAGAGTTATCTCTTGAAAATAGGAAACACGACCAACAGTACAATTTGTTATTTGAAATATTTCCACATAACCAGGGAACATCATCATACAGCTTAGGATTAAATTTCCTAGTGAAGCCTTTATTTTCTTTGCTTAAATTCAAATGTGGAATCGGTCTGCCATTATTCAATATGCGCTTTTTCTCATCAAAAGAGAGTGAGTAAAATCTTCTAGTCTTCAATTGATTAAACACATCGTCAGTCATTATGGGCACTACAATGCTATAATTTATTTAACTGATTATCCAAAATAATTAAAGCACAAAAGGGAACACCGAACACAAGTGGATGCTTGCGGCGGTGGTACTGGAAAGAAGCCTTGTCAGAATTGCCAGATGTTACTTTTGGTGAATGCACCTATAAAACTGAATGCATGCCGTATTATTTTCATTAATTAAAAAAAATCAGAACAAAGCTTTTTAATTATTTTTAGTAAAAATATTAAGTAAATTTTCTAAGCATATTTTAAAACATATTGCCTTTTGAATTTAGCTATGAGGCTCAAAAAAAAAATCTTATGGATAGTGAGAAGTCTCCTTAAAAAATTGCCCAAGGCAAGGCGGTGTAAACAAAATCATGTCTTATTTCACTAGACAATTAAGAACATTTTTCTGTACCCAGACTGAATTAGTGAATGCGTTAGCTACAAGTATTTCGATCTGTGTACAGAAAAATGTTCTTAATTGTCTAATGAAATAAGACATAATTTTGCTTACGCCCAATAGCCAGTACATGCGTGATTGAAGCTTTAGACTATTTTTAGTTTCTGAAAATTATTTTTGTCAATTATAATCCTTACTTAGATCTGAAAAGAGAACATATTTAACACATGCATTGCATGCGTTGCATTCATTAAGAAATCGCCACTGATATATATATATATATATATATATATATATATATATATATATATATGAGCGGTTTGAGGGTGGTAGAAAAAGACAAATAAGAGATGGAATTATATTCCGTTACGTTTCGGCACAAAGCCTTGCTCACACAGAATGACAACATGAGTTAAACACACAATATTTAAATGCAAACGAACTTTTCCAATCTTACTGGACGAACATTTGTGGCTTCACCTGATTGGCTGG
The DNA here is from genome assembly GCA_023014485.1 of Bathynomus jamesi. Classification (NCBI taxonomy): domain Eukaryota; kingdom Metazoa; phylum Arthropoda; class Malacostraca; order Isopoda; family Cirolanidae; genus Bathynomus; species Bathynomus jamesi. The sequence continues at coordinate 101,602 of JAJOZX010001545.1, read as the reverse complement.
TTACTATTGATGCTCCTTGGCCCCGCCCCTTTCTGCTAACTTCACCATAATTTTTCCCGTTAATTTGGCTAAGCACATAAATCCCTCTATGATTTACCACGTTTCCTGACGTTATATAAGCAACTTCAATTGCTTTCCTCATCCCCTTATCTAGTCCTTTATGAATGATCTTAGCTTCTTGCCAGTTTGGCATGTGTCCGTACCTACCTGCGTGCAAGACGAGTGAATTAGATGTTCGATGTAGACGCATGTCTGGCTCTATGTTCATATATATCGTGAAGGGCGTACAGTTAACCTAATGATTGGTTAGGTTAAGTCGACAGAACTTAAATCGACAGAACACCCGCTACTGGTCTCAAAACAACCCTCACTGGTATACCTCTTCAAAGGAACAAGGTGCATCTCGGGTGATGGTATGGTGTGGCATTTGGAAGGATCGCATCATAGGCCCCCTCTTTTTCGATGAACATGTCACTGGAGGCACCTACCTACGTATGCTCAAGGAAGAAGCATTTCCCAGTGTCTTCAACGAAGAAGGAAATTTCCCAACATGGTTCCAGCAAGACGGCGCTCCTGCACATTACAGCACCCAAGTAAGGGAATACCTGTACCAACAATTCCCTGGTCATTGGATAGGACGTCCAGGGCCTGTGGAATGGCCAGCTAGAAGCCCGGATCTCACGCCACTAGATTTTTATCTCTGGGGCACTTGAAAGCGCTGGTATAAGCAAAGAGAATTAGGAGTGTTGAACATTTGCGGCAGCGCATTATTGGGGCATGTAACACCATTACTCCTGACATCATTCACCGTGTGCTTGCTGACTGGGTATCACGTCTGAATTTGTGTATTGAAAACAATGGTGGACATACTGAGCACGTTCTGTAAATACAAGCTTTTGTTTTGTCTTTTTTAATTATTTTTCCTATGATGCCGGACTTATGGGACACCCTATATGACGCGTTCGGTGGAGAAGGGGCGAACGCAACATTTTCGAATTATGCCACAAAATGCAGTTAAAGTTTGTAAACTTTAAACCTTTGTATTTTTCCGGTTTATTGAAATGTTGTATGAATTTGAACACATATTTGAGTAAAATATTGTTGTGTAATATGTCGATATAATAAAACGCCAAGAAATTTTACAATATAATTTATTGATAGCTTCTGATGTTAACTGGTAATCCATTATTTGGTCCTCTTCGTCGAATGTTGTATTACCTGCTTCAACTGTTTCGGTTTCTTCCAGTTCCTTTAACAATCTTGTATAATAGTTCACTGCAGTTGCAGGCATTAGGTCTGATAATTCTTTGAGATATTTTATTTTTTCCTTAGTTATTGGCAGCAATTGGGAATACTTTGGTTGCAGTGTCTGCTGGGCTAGATTGAATAAACTGACACTGTAGGATTTTTTCCCTTTCTGCAGTCTGACGGGATGGCTATTATCTGGGGTTGTGCGGTATGCAGTAGATATTACGTAGCCTTCTTTGTGTTGAAAGTCAAATATTAACTTTCTTGCATCTGTAAATTTAGTAGTTGTTGATTTCCTAATGACAATGCACGTTTTTAGGACGTCAAAATCGAGAAAATCAGCCTGTTTCATTTCTACAACTAGGAAGCGCTGCGAAACGGCTGTAGTTATGGCCGTAACATAATCTTTTTTGGTGTAAATAATATTGCTGTAATTATTTTTTATATTTTGTTCAATTTGACCAAATTGAGCATCACAGGGCATTGTCGAGTGACCAGAAAGTAGATAGATGTGTTCAATGTGAAGCAATGATGCGGAGTGAATTTCTCTGAGATACATTAAAACCTAAATTTTACCGTGAAAGGGTGCAGACTAACATCTAATTTTTTGAATAGGTAAAGCAAAGGTTTTAAAGGATAATTATACGACAAAAAACTCATTTTTCGAATTTTGTGGCGTTCGCCCCTTCTCCACCGAACGCGTCATATATATATATATATATATATATATATATATATATATATATATATATATGAGCGGTTTGAGGGTGGTAGAAAAAGACAAATAAGAGATGGAATTATATTCCGTTACGTTTCGGCACAAAGCCTTGCTCACACAGAATGACAACATGAGTTAAACACACAATATTTAAATGCAAACGAACTTTTCCAATCTTACTGGACGAACATTTGTGGCTTCACCTGATTGGCTGGTTACTATTGATGCTCCTTGGCCCCGCCCCTTTCTGCTAACTTCACCATAATTTTTCCCGTTAATTTGGCTAAGCACATAAATCCCTCTATGATTTACCACGTTTCCTGACGTTATATAAGCAACTTCAATTGCTTTCCTCATCCCCTTATCTAGTCCTTTATGAATGATCTTAGCTTCTTGCCAGTTTGGCATGTGTCCGTACCTACCTGCGTGCAAGACGAGTGAATTAGATGTTCGATGTAGACGCATGTCTGGCTCTATGTTCATATATATCGTGAAGGGCGTACAGTTAACCTAATGATTGGTTAGGTTAAGTCGTGATATTTTCGTTAATTACCCTTATAAGGCTAACTAACGAAGGCTGGGGGCCCTGATCTTCAGGCGATCCCATTTTTTCGTTCGTATTATAAATTTTCGTGTTTAAATAAAAGGTTTGAATTGAACAGTTTCTTATTGATGTTTTTCCTGTGATGGAGCTGTTAAAACGAGTGTATTTGTAATGTATTTGTAATGGAAAAATCCTGATTTTGACACAAAAAGAAATCTGAGAACAGAACCTCTTATTTCCCATAGGTTACATTCCTTGAACATCGTTGTTTTGAATATCGTCGTTTTGAATATCGTCGCCTTTTCCAGGCTTTTCCAGGAACGCATTAGCGACGATGTTGAGGTATTGCTGTGTGTATATATATATATATATATATATATATATGATGAATAAAACCACGAAGGAAAGGAAACACAAAATGGTGCTCAAGCGCTTTCGTCTAATGACATCCTCAGGAACACTGAAGTACATAAAAGGGTGACAGCCTATATATAGGTTACAGGAAAAAAAAATAATAAAAAAATAATATATATATATATATATATATATATATATATAATATATATATATATATGCAATAAACGAAGAAGTAAAAATAAAAATTAAAAATTAAAGGATTATCAGAGAGGCATACATATTTGTAAGGAAAAATATCGATTTTTAGCACAAGATCAAATGAATCTGTTTTGAAGGAATTCAAAACAACAGGATCGAGTTGAAAAAGACCTTTGCTTATGTTGAAGTTATTTGAAAGTTGGATAATGGCAGACTCAAGAATATTTCTATTAACAATGTTGCTAGAGTGGAATAAAACTGAAGCATTATTCCATTCAATACAGTGGGATAACTCTGACAAATGGACAAAAAGGGCACTGGACAACTGTCCTGTTCTAACGGAATATTGATGCTGTTTTATACGTGTGTGCAAATCCTTTCCCGTCTGACCTATGTAAAAGGAATTACATTGTTTACACCCAATTTTATAGATAATGCCTGAATTATTGGTAGGGCTATTTTTTACTATGATATTTTTCACAATATTGTTATATGAAAATACTACATTAATATCCAAAAGTTTAAGTACATTAGCAATGCCTAAAAAGCCCGGGAAAAATGGAAGTACTAAAATATTTTTTGACAAAGTACGAGTGTTATTATTGACACGATAGAAAGTTCGTTTTGCCTTGTTGAGACAAGATTCCATAAACGCAGATGGATAACACAGATCACTTCCAATACCGTTGATTTTTTTCCAATTCGGCATCGATGTATTCCGGACTCTATTCCACTCTAGCAACATTGTTAATAGAAATATTCTTGAGTCTGCCATTATCCAACTTTCAAATAACTTCAACATAAGCAAAGGTCTTTTTCAACTCGATCCTGTTGTTTTGAATTCCTTCAAAACAGATTTAGATAAGAAGGGTAGAACACTAATCTTTGGTAAACTTGTATGCTACTTTATTAACTTTTAATTTTCATTTTATTTTTATATACATCGAAACTTAACCAAAAAAGGCAGAGTGTTAAAACCCGGGCAGATTTCCAGTATAAATTTGTATTTTTATAATTCATTTGATCTTGTGCTAAAAATCGATATTTTTCCTTACAAATATGTATGCCTCTCTGATAATCTTTTAATTTTTATTTTTACTTCTTCGTTTATTGCATATATATATATATATATATATATATATATTATATATATATATATATATATATATATATATATATATAGATAGATATGTATGTGTATATATATATATATTTTTTTTTTATTTTTTTTTTGGTAACCTATATATAGGCTGTCACCCTTTTATGTACTTCAGTGTTCCTGAGGATGTCATTAGACGAAAGCGCTTGAGCACCATTTTGTGTTTCCTTTCCTTCGTGGTTTTATTCATCCTAAATATTTTTCACGTGTTACTTTCGTGAAATAATTTTCATATATATATATATATATATATATATATTATATATATATATATATATATATATATATATATATATAGGGTGATTACAAAAATGTCAATACTTAAATGGGGGTTTTATTTTTTATTTCCGATATATTTGTCAACATTTTTTGTGATGCATTTTGTGTTTTCTACGACTGTGGAAGACTGAGACACCTCCATCCAAGCCGCAACCTTCCTTCTTTCCTCCAAACTCAGCCTTGTTGCCATTTCAAATGTTTATTCAGTACTCTTTAATCTTCAAATCCCTGTAACAGAAAAACCCATATAAGTGTTAACATTTTTTTTTAAATCACCCTGTATATAGAAGGATGAAAGAATTTGATCTCGATTCGAATACGAGTTTTAATTTGACCGAGTAAACATGTTTATATTTCATTTATTGAGATTAAGTCTTAAGCATTGCTTTCAATGACGTCGTTACAAAGAAACGGGTATAAAAGGAAGAGAGACCTAATTTTTGAGATAAAATTTGAAAGCCGAAGCAAAGATCCATTAGTGATATCAAGAACCGCAGCTCGCATTTATCATCTTTTAAACACATTTTACCAAATGGAAATGAAGTACATGCCATCTAGCGTCTGACGAGGGAAATTACAATATTGTATGAAGCTATATTCGCGTGATCCAAGTTTATTTACTAAATTTTAAAATTTTATTACACTCATTCTTTAAAATAAATACAAACATATTGACCCGTTTTGTAGTTGATAACACTACTTAAAGAAAAACCAGATCTTAAATATTAAAAAGATGACGTTCATTCGCGAGTAATGTCGTTGTCTCACCGAGCACTAGATGGCGGTCAACAAAAACTCTAACGGAAAAGTGGGTGGAGCCACCAGTCGTGTTATAAAAGAATCTTCGGCGGGGAAGGAAAATGTCAGGGGAGATTAGACAAGAAAGATGAGGTTCACTATTTTAAGTCATTGTTACGGACCATTGCGTTGTATGTATATTCACAGAGTAATCTATAATAGTGTCTGGTTTTGTAGGAATTGTTTTTTATTACAATTCGGAGGTCACACTCATCAAAGTCGTTTTCCTCGCTCCTGTACCGATATTATTAAGAATTTCCGTAGGGAATTATTATTATTATTATTATTATTATTATTATTATTATTATTATTATTATACAGTATATGTGTGTGTGTGGAGATGATCACTTGCATTCTGAAGAGAGTAAACACAATTCCAATTTATAAAGGAGGGGATCGATTTGAGGCAAAACACTACAGGCCAGTGTCGCTGACATCTCATATCAGAAAATATTTGGAACAATAGAGAAAACATCTATGACTTTTTGGAGACTCAAAAAAATTAAATGATCACCAACATGGATTCCGATCAGGAAGATCGTGCCTATCACTATACAATAGAGTCCCAGGGGTGGCCAAGTTTCCTGGACCCAAGAGCCACATAACGACGTTTTTCAGATGTACAAGAGCCGCAAAATATTTTAAAAAGAATTTAATTATTAAAAACATATACATATAGTTATACTCACATTAAATTGTTTAATTACTGCTTGTAAAAAGCTTAGTTTGGGTCTTCATTTTTGCTGTTAATGCTTTAAAGTCTGGCTGATGTGATAAGGCGGTAGGAAGAAGCTCAGTCAGGTGTTCGTTGGTGAGGGCAGCACGATGTTTTGACTTTACAAACTTCATTACCGAGAAGAGTGCTTCACAGCAATAAGTTGTCCCAAAAACTGAGATAAGTCGGAAACTGGTTTTCCTGAGGTGAGGATACTTTGTCTCTGGTACTTCCTTCCAAAACTCAACTGCAGATAAGCTTTTATGTATCAACTTTAAACCCACGTCCTCCTGTAGCTCCAAAAGTTTTGTTTGTATTGAAGCAGCTTCCGTAACAAAAGGTGTGGTAACAGGACAGCCATCGTTGACGACTTCTTTAGTTCATCAAACCTGAACTGAAAATCATCAATTAATCCTTCTAATTTACCTTTGTATTCCTCCAATTTACTATCTTTTATTTCAATATCAGGAAAAGTGTTTGCTCAGTTTTTCAGGTGGGGATAGTGGTCAAATTTTTTTGTTACTAGATCTTTTTGGAAGAACTTTATTTTATTCTGGAAACTGAAAACTGTCTGTGTAAGGTCAGAAATGACCTTATCCTTTCCCTGAAGTGCCAAATTTAGATTTTGAAGGTGTTGTATTACATCAGTAAAAAACATCAGATCCTGCACCCATTCTTGATCTTCTAGTTTTGGGTATGACTTTCCCTTTTCTTTCAAGAAATCAATGATAGGCTCCAACAATGCAACAAACCTATTCAGGAGATTACTAGTTGATAACCACCTTACAATACAGTAGAATGAAAGGTCAGCTGGCTTATCTTGAAGATCCAGCTCCTCGATAAAATTTCTAAACGCTCGGTGCGTTTTTGCATTTGAACGAATGAAATTCACAATTTCTAGAACACATTTCATAACACTGTCATACCTAAAGTACTTGCTTACCAAATGACCACGGTGAATGATACAGTGAATAAAGAGACACACAGGATACTTGGGATCGCGTGTCAAGAGCCCAACTAGGCCTACATTTTGTCCTACCATAGCTGGTGCTCCATCTGTTGCAACACTGACAAGTTTATTCAATGGTACTTGAGCATTTGATAATGCCTCGTCAAGTGCGTTCTTTATGTCAACCCATCTGGTGGTTTCTCTTCGGGTCATTAAGTCCAAGAGTTCTTCTTTCACATTTCCATCGCCAGTAACATAACGAACAAATATCGCCAGTTGAGGGTTATCTTTAATATCTGTGGATTCATCGAGGACCAAACTGAATGCAACAGAATTCTTCAAATCACTCTGCAACGAGCATGTACAGTAATTTCAGCACTGATCGTACTTTCTTTGCCTTCTCTCTAGCAAAGTGGTAAATGATTCTGATGAAATTTAAAGTACGGGCTAACTGGCTTTCAATTACAATGGTTCCCAGATCTGTCAGTCGGTCTTGGGCATTGGTGAACCGCAGATAATATTTTATCTGTTTCAGTTTGACTATGATAATCTCTATAAAATGTATGTTCATTAACTATATTTCCTCTCTGTTATTTAATCAATTGCTTTATTAATATTTTTAGGTTTTATCCCCCCTCCTTCCGGGCCCCCTAGAGGTCCAGGCCCCGGGGATTTATCCCGGCTTCCCCGCCCTCTTGGCGGCCCTGTATATGCAGACTTTGCCAAGGCGTTCGACAAGTGTGACGTTGGAATGATAGCACATAAACTGAAATATATGGGAATAACAGGAAAAGTAGGAATATGGAAAACAGTAAACTTCCGAAAATGCTGACGACTAAAATACCGAAAATCGTAGAAAACAGAAAATTTGGTTCTAAACTTGCAAAACAACATTCGAAACGAGCCCAAAAGGACGAAATTCGTGTCGTAGCTAATGATGCACTCAGTTTTTATAATTTCCTAAGTAAATTTATGAATTTTTATGTACAGTTTAGTGACCATGGACTTTAAAATGTCTGCTGCAGGATCCAATAAGAAAAGGAAGAGAGTAGAATTGAATATTCAACAGCAAATAGAAGTTATTGGGCGAGTTGAAAGCGGTGAGGAAGGGAAGATGGGGGGGTTAATCCTAGAATATGGAAATTTTTAGGAAACCGAATGACCTTGGATCCCAATCAATTCTGTTTATCGGACGTTTACTGTATAATCTTTCCTTAGTGAGTGGCAGTAAGTCGTTACAATCCAAGGAATATCTTTAACAGAATCAGAGGTCCGTAGCTCAGTACAAACAAGGAACAGTATTTGTTTAGCTCCTTTACTTTTCATAATTATTTATATTCATATTCATTATATGATGATGTTATAACTGATAGCACAGCTTCTTTGTTTATGACACAAAAATTAGTAGAAAAATAAGAAACCGAGACGATATAGAATCCAAACAAACATACATTAACAGAATTTACAATTCGTCAGAAGGCAACAATATGAAATTTAATAGTGAGAAATTTTATCTGTTAAGATATGCGGAAGAAGGGAGGAACTAAAATCCATGGAATACTGACGTAGCCCAACTGGACAGGGAATTCAGAGAAACTCCAAAGCAAAAGATTAGGAGTTATAAAGACTGATAACGCGAAATTTGAAACACAAAATAGATAGCAGTAAACAAGGTAAAAAGAATAACTGGACGGATATTGAGAACCTTTAAAAGAAAGAACAGGAGTACAATGATGCTTCTGTTGAAAACACTGATCATACCTAAGTTGGAATATTGTTCGGTCTTAACATCTCCATATAATAAAAGAAGACATTAGTTAATTAGAAGGAATTTAGAGAAGCTTTACACCCAAGATCAGTGGATTCAAAGAATTAGATTAATATTCGCCGGAAAGAAGAACTGAGAGTTACACTGTTATTTACAAATGGAAAATAGAGAAATTAGTCCTTGATCTCACTTTGAACCTTATAAGTCTAAGCTTCGGATAAATATGCACTAAAAAAGTAGTAAATATGCATGCAAATATGCACCTAAAACGTTCAAAATATGCATTTAAATATGCACTATCAAATATCGAATCAGGCGAGTTTGTCTAAAACAATTCGTCTAAAATACAATTTGTCTAAATCAATTTGTCTAAAACAATTTGTCTAAAATAGTTTGTCTAAAATCAATTTGTCTAATAACAATTTGTCTAAAATACAATTTGTCTAAAAATAATTTGTCTAAAATACAATTTGTCTAAACAAACAATTTAATATAATATGGCATACAAATTGTTGCCTGATGTACAATGCTATTTATTACTTGCCACGCCCCATCTTAAAAGGTTACCTCTTGTGCGGAATAGTACATCGAAATCAGTTATCCCGGAACCCATAACCCGGTTAGGTTAGGTTAGGTTAGGTTATGTATATTATGAAATAAAATCAACCCATTTTCAATCTTTCATCCTCACTCCAAATTTATCAAGCAGACAAATGCATTTCTAGTTATCTTCAGTTATTAGTCAAATTGTATTTTAGACAAATTATTTTTAGACAAACTATTTTAGACAAACTATTTCGATGTACTATTCCGCACAAGAGGTAACCTTTTAAGATGGGGCGTGGCAAGTAATAAATAGCATTGTACATCAGGCAACAATTTGTATGCCATATTATATTAAATTGTTTGTTTAGACAAATTGTATTTTAGACAAATTATTTTTAGACAAATTGTATTTTAGACAAATTATTATTAGACAAATTGATTTTAGACAAACTATTTTAGACAAATTGTTTTAGACAAATTGATTTAGACAAATTGTATTTTAGACGAATTGTTTTAGACAAATTCTCCTAGACGCATCAGATATATCTATCACTGGGAAATAAAAATATTTTAGAGGAAATTACTTTATTCAAAACACTGGAATAAAAGTTATTTACCAAAATAAGGAAGCGCTACGTTTACACCCAATTCAAAAAATTTGACATTTCGATATGGAGCTTTCAGGAATACTTTCTTTACGGTTGCTATCAAATTATTTACATCAGGGTACTTAGAACGAACCAATTCCGCCACACGATGCAGACCATGAACTACACACGTTACATGAATCATTTTAGGATACAAAACCTGAAGTCCAGTCATAGCTTTGCACATATAAGGTGCAGCATCTGTGCATACTAAAATAACATTATTGTACAATATATTAGAAGATGACTATAGCTTGTTTAACGAATTATTGAAGAAAGCAGCAACAGTCGAGTGATTCACCTTATCGAGTACGTCAACTGTCAGTAAGTAACTTTTATCCTTTTCTTCTTCTTTTCCTAAGACACCAAACACAAAATTCACCACGCATCGTTGTTCCACATCTGTTGTTTTGGCGAGGGTCACCCAAATCTTATTTTCACCAGCTCTGCTCCTTATTTTTTCAAGAGTTTCCTTGTACAATTGTGGAACATAATTTTTCCATAGCGTGGACTCATCTGGCACTACTTTTCCTGTGTATTTTTCTATGAATTCATTAAGGCTTGTTTTTCAATTTTGCCAAGGGAATATCTGCAGAAATAAATGCATTGCATAAATCGACGTTGAACTGTGAACGACTAAGACCAGGTTCACAAGCAAACAACTGTTGCTCCTGCTTAGCATTACTGGAACTTTGTAACCTGACATGTTTAGCTGTTTGAAGGTGTTGTATTACTTGAAATTTCTTATCCGCCGATATTGGAATTTCACAGTATTTACAGAACAACACTTGACCATCAGTAGTGAATGTTTCATATTCTTTCGCAAATGCTTGAAGAATTTTGTATTTACTTCGCTTTTCTTTCGGCATTTCGGTAGTTCACGGTGGTATATACACTGTACAGCACGTACAATGGACAGAATGCAAATGAATAAATGATCGCCGGTCACTTGCCACATAACAATTGATAGTTCATGGTGGTCTGATGTATGACGTCACAACTTGGCTGGTGGCGTGATCTTTGATGCCGGGAATATCATACACGTCAACCAACCAACCAAAGTGAAGTATATAGGTAAGCTATATACTTCACTTTGAACAAGATTCATTTGTTTGGTGACAAAAATGTTAAAATATGCATTTATCATGAAGGTATGGTAAAATATGCATTTATCTTAGAAAAATACTAAAATATGCATCTGCATATGCAAATATGCAAATGCATATCCGAAGCCTACAGTTATAACCATCCAAACAACAGGGAACATCCTGAACTCTGAATGAAAGTAGCTTTGTTGTAAAAGGGCCAAGACTGTTCATCCAAGGAACTGCGGAACACGACTGTTGTAGTGTTCGAAATTTTCAAAAGATTAGACGGCTGCCTGGCTCAGAACAATACCAGATGAGCCGGGAATACCTGGCTATATGAATTAGAGAGCGCAAGAAACCAGCTCTCTATTTCACCAGGCCAACTTGAGAGGAGCAGCAACAAGCCTTACTTCCGTGAAGTGAGGAGTCACTGCACGGAACACTTGAGAGGTTGAAAGGATATATATATATATATATATATATATATTATATATATATATATATATATATATATACAGGGTGGGTAAAAAGAAAGTGGCCCCTTTGAAGTAAACTGTCATATTAAAAAAAGTAAGGGGACTAGAGCTCCCAAACTTCATAGATGCTTACCTTAGCATGTTGTTCGTCTTAATTGAGAAGTTGCTCGATGTGTCCCCCTTCCTGCTCAACGCAGGCCTCAAAACGTGGACGCCACTGATCAATACACCTGTTTACATATCATTGAGACACCTTCTCCCAGCCGAGCAGAATTCTTTCGCGTAGTTCATCTATGTCTCTTATACTGGTACCAGGGCTGTAAACTTTGGACTTCAGGGCTTCCCAAACACCATAATCTAGTGGTGAAAGATCGGGGCTACTAGCCGGCCACATATTGGGTTCGATAAAATCCGGTGTTTCGTTCTCAAGGAATGTGACAGTTTGGCGTGCTCTGTGAGCAGGGGCTCCATCTTGTTGGAAAGTATATCTTTCACTCTATCTAATTAATATTCGACGAATTTGTGGTGATATATATATATACACACACACCCAGTCAAAAGTTTAAATACACCCTGAAATATTCATAAATTTCAATTTTGTTTAAAGTTTTTTATTTATTAACTAAGTTATCATGGCACAAATTCATAAGTACAAACAAGAAAAACATTTTTAGTAACTCTGAAGGCTTGGCTTTCTAAGAAAGCTCTGGCCCAATGGGGATTACTGAAACCTCCCAGGCCCGACTGAGGGGTTTGGGAGCTCTCAGGAATCCTTCCCAATAGTGGAGTTCCCACCAACTTGGGGTGTTAACCATACCATCTCACTCCTCCCCTGAGAACTTAAATAACAACAAATCAGGACAATTTACCAAAAGTAAAGTCTAAATTTTAGATTCATCAAAATAGCCTCCTCTTGCAGCAATTACAGCAGAACAAATTCGAGGCATGCGCTCAACAAGAGAAAGAAGATAGTCTGGTGAAAGCTGCTGCCAGCACTCTTGTAAGAGTTCCCAGAGCTTCTGAGCACTGGATGACTGCTTGACTTTCACTCGTCGATCCAGTTCATCCCACACTAGCTCGATGGGGTTCAGATCCGGGGACTGTGCTGGCCATTCCATAACTGTGAGCTGATGTTACCGTTCTTTCTTCTTCAGATAATTTTGACACAGCTTGGAAGTGTGTTTACGATCGTTGTCTTGCTGCATTATGAACTGTTGGTCAACTAGTCGCAGTCCAGATGAGATGGCATGGCGCTGAAAAATGCTGTGATAGCCACGTTGGTTCAGTATTCCAGTGACTTTGTGGAGATCTGCAACTTGCTCCCCTGCAAAACATCCCCAGACGATCACACTTTCTCCACCGTGCTTCACCGTTGGCACAACACACTGTTGTGTCATTCTTTCACCCGCTCTGCGCCGCACAAATACTCTGCGTTTGGATCCAAAAACTTCGAACTTTGATTCGTCAGTCCTAAGGACAAATTTCCACTGCTCAACAATCCATTTTAGGTGTTTTTTAGCCCAGGCTAGCCTTTTCTTTTTGTTCTGGAGTCTCAGCATTGGTTTCTTTGCTGCAGTTCGTCCTTTTAATCGTGCCTTTCTTAGTCTTCTCTGAACAGTTGATGTTGAAACTGTCGTACTTCTGGAGTTGTTCAGCTGGGCTTTGATTTCAGGTGCTGTGAGGCGTCTGTTGCGCAGACTGGTGACTCGGATATACTTGCCCTCTGAGTCTGTTGTGGTTCTTGGTCGCCCTGACCTTTTTCTGTCCTTATTTTGACCAGTTTCTTCGTACCGTTTAATGGCACAAAGCAACCGCATTCACAGAAACTTTTAATTTTTTTGCAATTTGCCTCAGTGATTGGCCCTCATTTCTCAGTTACAATCGACTGTCTTTTTTCTGTTGTTAACTGAGCTTTGGCACCCAGTTTTGCTTTCTGATACACAGAAATATACCTTAAACTGCGCAGTTAGCTCCTCTGCAAGGATTTTATATGTAAAGACCTGCAGCGCATGTTAATAACTGAACACATGTATTAACATACTCGTGAAGAAACACACTACCCCAGTAAAGACGTTTAAACTGTTTTTGGAGCTTTGTGCAGAGCTAATGGCATTAACTTTAGGTTGCATGCTAGACGTTAATTAACACATTTTGAAGGCTATTTTGAAGAAGCTTCTGCGTTACAACACACTGTATAGGGCAGATGCACTGAAGCGTAAAATATGAAAGCCAGGTAAGCAAATTTATCTCTAGTACCTGTTAAGTTTACATTTGAAGTTTGTCCTGAGCTAAGCAGCAAAATATTGAAAATCAGTAAGTGTACTTAAACTTTTGACTGGTAGTATATAGATATATATATATATATATATATATATATATATATATATATATATATATATATATCGTATTTGCCAAGGTCTGTACCGCTAAATTAGCGAATACATAATATGTAGAATTCTGTTCCCACGAAAGTAAATATTGAGTATGTCATCTGGTTTCGAAAGAAGTAAAATTTAGCGAAAGAGTTATCGTTTGTATACTGTATAGTTATGGAAAAAGTTCGTTGAAAACCATAAAATTTCAAAGAAACTCGAAAAATTATTATCAATAAGTAATTTTTGGAGGTTTCTTTTAATACGTTATTTTTTTTTATGAAAAAGTGAAATATCAAAATATATATTAAAAAATACTACTTTTCACTGAGAACAGATTACACTAGAATATGTGGTCGTTCTAGATTGGTTAATTATTTCCCACGTGATCAATTTTGGCCAATCACGATCTTTGTAAGAAATTTCGAGTTTCTCAAAAATATTGTTCTTCGCGAAACTTAATATTTATCAAAATTACAAAAACAACGCGTCAGAATTTTTTTTTTTTACGTGGAAAGGAGAGGCCAAGCACGGGTGCCCTCAAAAATACCCCCCTTTTTTTAAGAAAGAGAGAGCCAAAATCAAGGTCTCCGATGTTCATAGTGCTATTATTTATTTAATTTAATTTTGGAAAGGTTGTGTAGTGTGTGAAATGTATGCGTGTGTAGTGAAGAATAGAGGGAGAAGTGTGTGTGTTTGAGAACATGCTGGACTGCTCACTGGGTAGATGAGACACAGAAAAAGATCAACTAAGGAGGGTAGTGACTGGAGAAACGGGAGGTCCAGCTCTTCCTATCTCCTGCCTAACATCCCCACCCCTCTGGAGTACCTCCCTGGTTGATTGGTGTCTACAATCTCCTCCTATGAATGTATGCTATATAATGCATTTAGACAGTAGTATTGTGCATAAATCGGGAAAGAAAGGATAGAAAGGAGACCATTGGAACGAGAAATAAATTTGAAAAGTCTTTATGCCTCACACGCATGAAGAAAAATGGATTGCAGTACAAACTGGACTGGACGGTGTTTAAGGTATCAGCCCATTTATTGTCATTCCCATTTCATATCTCGTCCAACGGTAAGAAATCCGCGAGTGAGGTCTCAAATGAGGCAATTCTCAAATCTATCTTCTTCCCAATTGATGACATTCTCATTCTCATCCCCGGATTTCCCACTTCGCTCAGGATTAGGTTAAGTTAGGCTAGTGTTAGGTTAGTTTAAGTTCAATTTGGTTAGGAAAGATTAGCATTTGCCATTTGGCGCCTTTATGGCGAGTGCGAATGGGAGTGACATTGTTTCTTAAATGAAGAAATTCTTCTCGGATATGGATGGATTTTTCGCTTATACATTCTTACTCGCGGACCGCGAATAAAAATGGAATGACATGGAGTAGTGGCGAGCGGATGGTGAATACGAAGAGGGGATTCATAGGAATGAAGTTGAAGAAAATAATACACCAAATTTACAAATAGCGCTCTTTGTAAAGTATAATGAGGAAAATATATTAAAAGGAAGTGCAGGTAGAAAAAATCTGGCAGAAAAACCAACAAACACAAAATAATGATGATGAAAACTTGAGGCAAATAAAAAAGTTTTAATCTAGAATAACGGAAATTTAGGAGGATACGAAACAGGAATACCTTTTTGAGTAGTTTTACTTGTGTATATATATATATATATATATATATATATATATATATATATATATATATATATATATATATATATATATATATAGGGTGTCCCGTAAATCTGGAACCATAGGGTAAAATAAATAATTCATGTTTTTCCGTTTATGCAAGTGCCCATGATGTCTTTGAGTAAGGAAGAAAGCATTCAGGTAATTCTGCTCGTAGGAAATCGGAGTCAGAGCGAGGTCGCTGAGGAATTTAACAGATCGCATCCGGACCGCGCGCCGATAACATACAGCTGTGTCGGCAAACTTGTAGCAAAGTTCAGAAAAACGGGATCCATAGGAGATAAACCATGCAGTGGACCTCCGAGGACATCCACCGACGATGACACAGCCACTACCATCCTCGTCATTTCACAAACGGTCCCCAAAAGTCTCTTCGGCGTTTTTATTGCCGTTTTTATCATTTTGCCCTATGGTTCCAGATTTACAGGACACCCTGTATATATATATATATGTCCTAATTGTGTGTGTGTTTTGGAAAACATTTAGAAAGTTTCTTATATTTTTCTATTTACCTATTGACGATGTACAGTTTTTGAAAAAAATTCGCCTAGAAACAAAATTTCTGAAAATTTTATATTACTTATGAGTAATGAATGATTTTGGTTTTTTTTTTTTGAAATTTCATTTCTGTCACCAAAAAATTTAAATAGACAAAGAAAAAACGGTATAAATTACTAATTACCAATTAGTAATTTTTTTATACTTTTTAGAAATTTGATGTTTCTTAGGAGACCTTTTATTTTTTTCTGAAACTACATTTATCCTAGTTTATAACCTGCCTCCTCTTTTACTGCGGTATAGCAGACAAATAGGGGAGTGTCTCGTTTTATAAACACTCGCTCACTCAATCGCTCCTTTTTTTTGACGTTTTGTTCAAGTACATCTGAACATCTTCGGAGCAAAATGAATAGTGCAATAAGCCAGTGGAGAAAGAAATGAATTTATGACATTGAAGCTGAACCTAATTGAGAAATATTACATCTGATACTGGCTTTTCCAAGTCATGAAAAATGTTCATAAGCGAAAAACGACGAAGAATGTTGCGCTATTGAGACTTCTTGCGTTTCACGACCAATTTTGGAGAGCCAACTGTAACGCGTAGTTTGACCGCCAATAAGAAGATATCGTTGGCATTCATGGAAAGCCTTCAGCGCATATAAGCGCTGTCGCACACCAAAACGAATTAATTACTAACGAGGTCCGAAGATGTTAAAATATGCTTGAACGAAACGTTAGCAAAAGGAGTTAAAAAAGGAAACTATTTGAAAAAGAAAAGTTTACATAATTTATGACACGATAGCTTAACTGAGTAACAGTAACAGTGTAATAGTAATGTATCGGTGATTACATTTTGCGCGCAGTAATACACGTATAAAATCTTGAAACTGTTTTCTTCTCTTATTCGAGCTCGATTTATGATAAAAAGTATCTATAAATTAACAAATAACTAAGGTTCGGTTCGGTTCAGTTCATTTTCTTTTAATACTTTGGCTGGTAGACTTATTTCCGAACGTTTGCTCAGTAAGACTGCCAACCTCGAATGTGAGCTTTATTCTGCGGTAGAGTATCTTACTTCATATTACTTGATGTTTTCGAACGACGGTTCAGGATCGACCTGCATTCGACCCCTCTGCACCATCCCTCTTCATTTGCGGGATTTGGTGGAAGGGAAAGTTGATATCCATCTATCTACATACTCGTGTACATTATATATATATATATATATATAAATATATATATATATATATATATAGGGTGAACCAAATGTAGGTGGACAGTAAATGATAACGTTTATTTTGAGAATACATATTTAATTTTTTTGTATACTATAATACAAAATAAAATTTAAATAAATTTAGTTATAATATTTAATATAATATAACACAAACACCATAGTTATAATGAACACCATAGTTATAATATAATATAACACAAACCGTATTCAACCTACTGTCCACCTACCTTTGGTTCACCGTGTATATATATATATATATATATATATATATATAATATATATATATTATATATATATATATATATATAAAGCAGCATCAAACGGTGTAAATAGGAAAAGGATTCTATTCGACCAGCAAAAGCCTGTGAGGCTAAATAATAATAGTAAAATTTCTGGAAATTTGTTAAGAAGGAAATGGGTGTCAAAAATACCTTCCCACCAACAATCGATGGGGTGTCGGGGGAGGAAGAAATTGCAAGGCTGTGGAAAAAACATTATTCAAATATTCTTAATACTAAATAGTGTTGGAAGAGCTAATCTTAATATAGGCTGCAACGAAACGCCCGTGCGAGGGACCAGGGAAAATACTTGGACTTCATTTCTTGAAATTAAGAGTCTGATTAAAGAGTTAGAGACTGGTTCTGCCTCAAGGGTAGATGATGACCTGTCGATTGAGCACTTAAATTGATGACGTAGAGAGTCCGCAAATCTCATTGTTCAGCCATGCTGGCTCAGAGTTATATTCATGGAGAAGGGTATACTCGTATGTGTTGCCCTTGTCAAAAATAAATATGGAGACATTCTATCCAGCAACAATTACAGGCCTGTTGCTGTCGCCTCCTGCCTCTCAAAACTACTGGAGAAACTACTGCTACGCCGATTAAGTGATTATTTATGAAGGTCTCCTAATCAATTCGGTTTTAAAGGGTCCCACTCATCTGATCTATGTATTGAAGGAAGTTGTATTTAAATACACTAAGAGTAATTCATCTACTTATAGTTGTTTCTTGAATATAAGTAAGGTATATGATGGAGTGAAACACAATGTTTTATTTAAAAAAACAGAAGACAGGAAAGTTCCTTTGTACATATTAAATATATTGAAATTTTGGGAGACCCATTCTTTTACGGTTAGATGGGGCAATGTGTTGTTTGAGCGTTTTGGTTTCTCTTGCGGAGTGAGGCAAGGCTCCTTGCTTTCTCCTTTGCTGTTAATCTGTATATTGATGGTTTAGTTGCTTCACTTAATGAGGTGAAAGTTGGATGTTGTATAGATAACATGAGGATAAATAATTTGGTCTATGCCGATGATATGGTGCGAATAAGTCCTTGTGTTAAGGGACTCCCAAAAATGTGGGAATTATATTCACAGGACCATGATATTCTTTTTAATATTATAAAAACTAAGGTTATGCACTTTTATCCCAAAAGCTCTAATCAGTCAGCTGATATTAGTTTCAAAATGAGAGGTGAACTAATAGAAGAAGTACAAGAATTTAAGTATTTGGGTCAAATTATTACCAGCTCCTTCAGTGATAACTCAGATATAAGGAAACACTATCGAAACTTGTGTGCTAAAGCAAACATAACTATAAACAACTTTCGATTCTGTACAAGTGAAGCTAAAGATACTCTTTTTCGTACCCTCTGCACTAATATGTATGAGCAGCAACTCTTGGTGAATTATAAAAAAGGTTTTGGCAGAACCCTAAATTTGCTTTTTATCTTTCAGACTCCAACGTAAATTACTTCTAAGGTGCTTAGCTTCGCAAATGTTTGCTAACCCAATGTTTCGACCATCCCGGAGGGATATATATATTATATATTATATATATATATATAATATATAAAATGTGTCTTTACTTACTGATGATACATTTTCGTAATGTTTTTGAAACATAAACCTTGATTATAGTTTCCTATAAAATCCTTAAAATTTTGAGCATTTTTACCCAGATTATATATATATTAGTTGAGAAACAAAATATTTCATTTTGGAACTGGAAAGAAGACTATATATTTTATTTTAAAATACAGAATAAAAAAAAAAAAGCAAATTTTAATGGACACTAAATTTTGTCTGGAGAAAGTACACTGTAGCCAGAGTTTGTAGCACAGTAACACCGTTTCCCTTAAAGTTCCGTATGAAATGAGAATTTTAAACCGTTTGGTTCTCTCATAATGTCAAAACAGGTTGAAGAAAGGCTCCTCTTAGAATTTGGTTCCACATTGGGGACTGCATAGACACTAACTAGGAACTTAGTACTGGCTCTCTTTTTGACCCTATAAAGTCAGTGGTACGAACCCTTTGTTATGGAGTAGTTTTTTGTAATTCTACCATATCTGTGTTATATATAGGTTTTTATTTTAAAGTTTTAAGAAAAATCAAGGTATTTTTAATAGTTTAGTAGGTATAAATGTTCAGTCGAAAGCCACCCCTATGACCCCTGATTGGCCAAACGTTGATTACCTCGGAAAGTGTTAACCAATCTTGTACTACCTCCAAACCTAGCGTGCGCCTAACCCGGGCATAAGATTCACTCTGATTAGTATCACGTATGAACTAGGCGTGACTTTCGACTGTGTTAAAAATCTGGTGGCCGCAAAAGTACATAATAGTCATTTACATATGAATTAAGATATTGTGGTAAAGTATAAAATAGCTTTAGGTCATGGTCTGAATTAGAGCCAGCTGTTAGGCCTGTTTTTCTGTTTTTAATTTCTTTTATTGTTAATCATACCTTTCAAAATGCGATTCGTTCGCGCATTGACTGCATTCTGAGATTGTTAATATAAAGAAGCGTCTCTAGTGGTTCTTTTAATTTAGGTCCTTATGAGATTTGTAGCAAAGCCGTATAATTTTTTTTTCTTAAGCTGTACTGTATAATATATATATATATGTGTGTGTGTGTGTGTGTGTGTTACAGTCAAAGTGTGTAACCAGCCATTTCGCGCAATGCCTGAAACTTTTTGTCATTTCGCGAAATGGCTGTTTCACTTGGTCATTGCGCGAAATGACTAAAATCTTCAGCCATACGCGAAATGGCTGAAATTCCACCTTGGTCATTTCGTACAAGATCATTTGTCCGGTTAGGTCAACTGTATGCCCTTGACAATTGGTTAAGTTGTGTATATTTCGTTAGTTTTAACGAAAATAACACGACTTAACCTAACCAATTGTCAAGGGCATACAGTTGACCTAACCGGGCCTTCAATGGCGGACATCGGAATAACATTGAAGGCCCAGTTAGTATTTGAAAACCTATATATTGAAAATTCAAATTCAAGTGTGTTCAAATGTTCAAATGTATTCAAATGTGTATTTGAAGAGTATTTCTCACTTATTTGAACAGACATGTGGATGTATGAATGTTTTAGCAGATTTAGTTAGTTAAATAAAGGTTTCCAATTTTATTGTGATGTTTGTTATTTCTATGAATTCATGACAAAAGTCAGTTTAGCCATTTCACGAAATGATCAAGGTGGAATTTCAGCCATTTCACGTAATGGCTGAAAATTTTAGTCATTTCGCGAAATGACCAAGTGAAACAGCTATTTCGTGAAATGACTAAAAGTTTCAGCCATTACGCGAAATGGCTGGTTACACACTTTAACTGTAACATATATATATATATATATATATATATTATATATATATATTATACACCACACACACACACACACACACACACACACGAGGTTTGTTAAAAAAGTATCCGGACTGATGCGATTATAGACAGAATATGGTATTTACAGGGTTTGGGGTTTAATCTCCCTCAAAGTACTCTCCTTCTGAAACCACACACTTTGCCCAACGATCCTGCCACTGTTGAAAACAGTTTTCGAAAGTACTTTTCGGAATGGCCAAAAGCTGCTCCGTTGAATTTCTTTTAATGGTCTGAACATCATCGAATCGGTGTCCTTTCAGGGTTTGTTTGAGCTTCGGAAACAAAAAAAAAGTCGCATGGAGCCAAATCCGGCGAATATGGAGGCTGCTGTACTTGGTGAGTAGTGTTTTTGGTCAAAAATCGCTGGACAAGTTGCGACGAGTGAGATGGCGCATTATCGTGATGAAGCATCCAGTCTCTGGACTCCCACTTCTGCAGCCGTTTCCTCCGAACTGCTTCACGTAGACGTTTCAAAACTTCAGTATAAAATTCCTTGTTGATTGCAATTGTTTGTCCCTGTGGAGCATATTCATGCTGCACAACACCTTCACAGTAAAAAAAAAGAAAAACAAGTAACATGACCGACATTGTAAGAAATCGCCGCGAAACAAAACACGTTTAACTTTATCGGCTCACCCAACGCTACCAGTCAACTTGTCTGGACATGCAGAGACATGTTTAGCACAGTCACAACTCCAGTGACCTTGTTCTAAAAATAACACCCTGTCAGGATACTTTTTGAACAGACCTCTTATATATATATATATATATATATATATATATATATATATATATATATGTGTGTGTGTGTGTGTGTGTGTGTGTACATACTGTATATGAAAATTATTTCACGAAAGTAACACGTGAATAATATTTATGATGAAAATAACCACGAAGGAAAAGACATCCATTTGTCAGAGTTATCCCACTGTATTGATTGGAATAATGCTTCAATTTTGTTTCACTCAAGCAACATTGTTAATAGAAATATTCTTGAGTCTGCCATTATTCAACTTACAAATAATTTTAACATTAGCCAAGGTCTTTTTTCGCTTGATCCTGTTGTTTTGAATTCGTTCAGAACGGATTTAGACAAGAGGGGCAAAGTGCTAAAACTCTGGTAGTTTTTCCTTATAAATTTGTATGCTCCTCCTACAATTTTTATTTTTCTATTTTATTTTTATTTTTTATTTTATTTTATTTTTTGTGACCTCTATATTGTCTCGAACTTGTTTATTTCAGTGTTCCTGAGGATGTTATTAGACGAAAGCGCTTGAGCACCATTCTGTGTTTCCTTTTTCCTTCGTGGTTATTTTCATCACACACACACATATATATATATATATATATATATATATATACATATACATACACACACCTTTGGTTCGCTTCCGCCCGAATTGTTCATTCTGGCGAAGGTCAGGCTTTTCACTCCACCTTAGACCTACAGTTTAACGTGGAATCTGAACCACGCCCCACCAGCGTCCCAGCGTCTTAACCACTAGGCTACCCAGGGTACCCATTTATCTATCTACCAACCCCTTTCTTTATTGTGTGGGAGGATGAACAGCTGGGTTTTGCGGCGCGCCGCCTGCCGTCACCGGGTCTCGATCCCGGCTCTAGTACTTGTAGAACTGCAAAAATTCGAGGTAATTTATAATTCATTAGAGCTTTGCGTGCTCATTGTCGTAACACCGCTTCGTGTTGATCAACGACGTTTACCGACATTGGGTCTCATAGTAGTTGAATGGGAGGCCGTTTTCTGCGTCCAGATAATGTAGTGGCCGGTGATTCGGATTCCACGTAAAGCTGTAGGCCCCGCCCTCTCCATCATGTGACCTTAAATATTTTGAAGGAGGTTAAACAACCCCATATAATGTTATAACCAGGGTTGGCCCGATTGGACCAGACCCAGTTGTCCCCGGTGAAGTTTTTTCAGGAAAACCCACAAAACCCACACAACTGGAGCTTTTTCGTTTTTTTCAAAATAAGTCAGTGAGTCACTAATAAAATAATGTAATAGATAAATTCTTGCACAGTACTCATTACTGAAATACTAAAATATGAAATATGGATCAATAAAAGATTCCACATTCATACAACTTGACTGAGATATTACAAACATTAATTTTTTGAGCAATTTATTTTCAAGTAAAACATATACCCAATGAAAATACAACTGGTGGTAAGTAGTTATTTTTGTAATAAGCTTTCATTTATTTAGCTCTATTCTTATACTATATTTGTCCATTGAAAATATGAAAAAGCCCGATAAACCCCGAAAAACCCGGTGGGTTGGTTGGTTTTTCCCAATAAAACACGGGTTTTTAGCGACCCTCATTATAACCCATTAAACATGTGCCAACATTATGAAGCGAACATTCAAGATCAACGTTGGGTGCTTGTAAATCGGGCTGGGATTAGCATCGGTATCACTGAAATATTCGACGCAGTTATAGCAAAAAAACTGAATTATTGTCGGAAGAACTTCGAAAGAAGATTATGGATTCCCATTTGTTTGAGGAGCTTACAGGAAGGTAGAAAAAGTTTAGCATTCCCATTTCGACTGTTGCGTCCATTATAAAGGATTGCTAGAGGATTAGTGTCATCTGAACTTTGTCTGGAAGAAGGAAAGAGACCATCCCTGACAGAACCATCCGAAAAGTCATTCATGACATCAACAGTAATCCCGGATCTACAGTTACAATTAAGTATTCATCGGGACATCGTGTTTCGGTCACTGAGATTCATCGCACTGTGAAGGACACTGGTCTACATGGTAGGACTCCCCGAAAGAAGCCATTCTTGAAGTGAAGAGATTACACTTTGTCACGACACACCTTAATGATCCACAGAATTATTGAGAAGGGATGTTATGGACCAGCATTACGAAAACAGAGCTTTTTCGGAGGATGAATCGATGAAATTTTCACTAAAAAGAAAGCGGTTCCGGCTAGAAAGTACGGTGGCCGATCAGTTAGACTTTGGAGTTGTCTTTACTCCTCCAACACCGGTAATCCCGTTCGAGTCGACGGTAAAATGGATTCCGCGAAATATCAATACATCCTCGAAGACAATTTGAGGCCGTCTATAAGGAAGCTTTGTCTTAGTTGACGGTGGGTCTTCCAACATGATAATGACCCCAAGCTTACATCAAAATCTACTAAATATTGGTTGCGAGACACGAAAATAAGTGTTTTGAACTCGCTCGCGCAAAGTCCGAATCTCACTCCGATAGATTCTGAATAGAACATCTCTGGCAAAACCTGAAGAATGGTGTCCAGTCCACGAGTGAATGACTTCAAACTTGAAGAAAGTAGAACAATATTGTTCAGAAAATTGGTCAGACATCGTAATTACCAAATGCAAAAAATTAGCTGACGCTTAAAGAAAGTGATTTGTTTCCTTCATAAAAGTAGGAGAAACTTTTACGAGTTATTAAACATCAAAGTACAAATATAATTTTTCATTGGTCCTATTTATTTATTTATTTATAAATGTACAGTATGTAATACATTGTATGCTATACATGATAATAATTTCCCTTTTACTTCGAGTATCTTTATTAAAGGATAAATATAATGAAATAACCCAAACTCGTTTCATTATTTCACATCCAGTACAATTACTTGTGCATTATTACTTTATATATATATATATATATATATATATATATATATATACAAACTCAGAATGGTCCCCTGAGAAACTTATATGTTAAACACAGACCGTGCATGGAACAAGGAACTCTTCTGGGAAAATTAAATCCACTATAGTCCGAATAAGTAATGGTAAATGACAAATACCATAGTTTTTCTTTTCATGATGCTAGCCCGACGTGGGCAACGGGTCTCTCGCAAAGAGGTCCCATAAATATAGCTTCCCTCACCAGCTATCTGCAAAGCAGACAGGATCCAGCTTTGGGACATGGATCTAGGGTTTAAAGCAAGCCTAGTCCCACTACATTCAGAACCTCTATATAGTAAAAGACTTGTTGCATTCACGTCGGATTGAATAAATCGAAGAAAAAGGGGTAACTATTGTATTTTTAGCCAAAAAAAACAAACTTAAACCTCAACCGGGACATTGAGCGTCCACTTTTCAAGGCACGTAACACGTCCGTTTAATATACACAAACTCAGAATGGTCCCCTTGTTCCATGCACGGTCTGTGTTTAACATATAAGTTTCTCAGGGGACCATTCTGAGTTTGTGTATATTAAACGGACGTGTTACGTGCCTTGAAAAGTGGACGCTCAATGTCCCGGTTGAGGTTTAAGTTTTGTTTTTTTTGGCTAAAAATACAATAGTTACCCCTTTTTCTTCGATTTATTCAATCCGACGTGAATGCAACAAGTCTTTTACTTATATAGAGGTTCTGAATGTAGTGGGACTAGGCTTGCTTTAAACCCTAGATCCATGTCCCAAAGCTGGATCCTGTCTGCTTTGCAGATAGCTGGTGAGGGAAGCTATATTTATGGGACCTCTTTGCGAGAGACCCGTTGCCCACGTCGGGCTAGCATCATGAAAAAGAAAAACTATGGTATTTGTCATTTACCATTACTTTTTCGGACTATAGTGGATTTAATTTTCCCAGAAGAGTTCCTTGTTCCATGCACGGTCTGTGTTTAACATATATATATATATATATATATAGGTATATAATTCGTGCAGAAAAGTGCACGTACTGTGCTGATTTGACACACTCCAAGCTGATCGAGGGACTGCAAACAAAGTGCTAAATCAAACACGCAAACCTGCTCTCCCGAAACCCCAAATAAAAACATTTATTGCACGTAGTGTACTGTAATCTTATTGGAGCTGGAGGTATGTTGTTAGCCACTCAAATGATCATGCTACATACTCATTAACAAAAAATAAAATAAATGCTGTGATGGAAAGTGCACGCTTCCAAGATGATCCAGGGAATGCACAGGATTTTTTTTAGTATATATATATATATATATATATATAATATATATATTATATATGAAAAGAACCACAAAGGAAAGGAACACATAATGGTGCTCAAGCGCTTTCGTCTAATGACATCCTCAGGAACACTGAAGTAAATAAAAAGTTCGAGACTATATATAGGTAAAAAAAAATAATAATAATAAATAAAAATTGTGGGAGGAGCATACAAATTTATAAGAAAAACCACCAATTTTAGCACTTTGCCCTTCTTGTCTAAATCCGTTCTGAACGAATTCAAAGCAACAGGATCACGTGAAAAAAGACCCTGGCTCATGTTAAAATTATTTGTAAGTTGAATAATAGCAGACTCAATAATATTTCTGTTAACAATGTTGCTAGAGTGAAACAAAACTGAAGCAAAATTGAAGCACTGTATTGATTGGAATAATGCTTAAATTTTGTTTCACTCCAGCAACATTGTTAATAGAAATATTCTTGAGTCTGCTATTATTCAACTTACAAATAATTTTAACATGAGCCAGGGTCTTTTTCCAGCTGATCCTGTTGTTTTGAATTCGTTCAGAATGGATTTAGACAAGAAGGGCAAAGTGCTAAAATTGGTCGTTTTTCTTATAAATTTGTATGCTCCTCCCACAATTTTTATTCATTATTATTATATTTTTTTGACCTATATATAGTCTCGAACTTTTTATTTACTTCAGTGTTCCTGAAGATGTCATTAGACGAAAGCGCTTGAGCACCATTCTGTGTTTCCTTTCCTTCGTGGTTCTTTTCATCATAAATATTTTTCACGTGTTACTTTCCTGAAATAATTTTCATATATATATATATATAAATATATATAATGTGTGTGTGTGTGTGTGTGTACTTGTATGTTGCATACACATGAATAGATAGGTCGTTTCCAGCACGTGCCTGTATATTTTATCAGCCTGAGTAAATAAATATTGATTTTGGTGTGGCGAAAATTTTTATTTTTTTAAATCAATCACAGAAAATTCTTGAAAGAAAATTACAAATACTTCATAAATATTTAATTTCTTTTGGGATTTTTTGGTTTTTTAAGACTTAAAAGAGAGGAAAGAATTAAAGTAACATTTTCGTAATTGTATTGAGAAATATGTATAACGTATTGAATATTAAGAGGCTTACAGTAACCAGCTAAGCCTTAATTTAAACCTTGAAGTTTCTTCTTTCGAGTGGTATACGTGACATTTCATCGCACTTTTGATATCTTTCTAATTTTAGCAAATAAGGATAACAATGGCCTTATCAGAAGTCTGAGAAATGTTGGTTGGAATCACGAAATCATGCTTACTGTCACAAAGAGCAGTTTTATGTGGCACCGCACCTTAAAGTGTCCAGTCTGGCAACCGGACTATTCCAACACCTCTTCGCATGGTTTAACCCTTTGACAACCAGTATACGTTTCTTTGAACTTAAAAGTTTAGGTGTTATTGGTATTCACAATTAGATATGTTAGTAACTATAGTCACTTAAATGACCCATTTCGGGGTTAATTTTCCAAGAACTAAACGATACCTATATAAACATTTAGATGTATTTGTAGAAATGTTGCATCATTGTACAATTTATATTATTATTTCGCTGGAACACATATGTCCCGTGGTCCTCAAAGGGTTAAGGCAGAAACCTCTTAAGAGTGGAAAGCGTTCACGAACGTACGTCAACGTGTCCACCTGAACTACGAAATCCAAGAGGGCGTGACACTTCGAGCATGTCGAGTAGCTCTCTCTCTCTCTCTCTCTCTCTCTCTCTCTCTCTCTCTCTCTCTCTCTCTCTCTCTCTCTCTCTCTCTCTCTCTCTCTCTCTCTCTCACACACACACACACACACAGTATTTTTCAAGATTTTTTATTCCTAAAGTATGATGATTTTTTGCCAAATCGAGAGAGATGTCAAAGCGTAGTGAAATGTCTTTTATACAACTCAAAAGAAGAAACTCTGAACTTTAAATAAAATAAAGGCCAACCCACTTGATAAATAGAACAAATGTTCAAGAGCTAATGAATGACAATAAAAACGTTCTCAACTTTTGAGGAAAAAAAAATTATATATATATAACAACAGAGGAAAGTTTTAGATTTTATATTAAAGCTAAAACATTTGCATATTACTTATACTAATTGCTGTTTTGCAGCTATTTGCATGCAAGGAATACAGTATTTTATTTGCAGCACTCAGCAGTTACGTTGCAATAAATAAACTTTTTGTACTAAAAAGTTACTCTACCAAAATAAGTCATTATCGCCGGAACAACAACCATTAGTTGTTTAGACGAGAGAGAGAGAGAGAGAGAGAGAGAGAGAGAGAGAGAGAGAGAGGAGAGAGAGGAGAGAGAGAGAGAGAGAGAGGAGAGAGAGAGAGAGAGAGAGAGAGAGAGAGAGTTTAAATAAATTATCAACTGGTGAAAAGAAATCGTTAGAAGCTAAAATCTTTGAAATCTAAAGATATTCAAAGACTGTTTCTAGATTTAAAAGAAGTACTCGAAACCATATTTGAAAACTTCACTCATGTATATTTAAAAGCTTCTTTAGAGTTTCTTAATAGAACTTAATCATTCTTAAGATTCATAGAAACAAATATAAAAATCTTCCTTAAAAAATCTCTCTTAAGTCTTGTAAAATAAGAAAAAAACTAAGGTTAAGTTTTTTTTAAGTTAATCTTCTCAGGTTTATTTCTAAAACTTTTCTACAACTTTTTTTCGTGTTCATTTTGTTCTAAATAATTTCATAACAGAATTACTTTTGGAATCGTAAAAACACGTAGATTCTGACCATTTATAGCCATTTTGAGCATCAACTTTGGAACGCTCTTTCAACTACTTTTTTTAAGCATAGTTTTAGATTTTAAGCTTTATTTTAAAAACGGAGAAATGGTTGTCGGTTCCTTATTTAAAAGTAGGTCAAAATCCCTCATTTCCACTCCTTTCATCTATTTATCTGTGCTTACTCGAGAGATAAAAATACTCCTTAACATTTCAATCTGTTTGGATTGGAACGAGTCTCAGCGTTTCGTCTTTGCTCTCGCCGGTGGATCCGTTTATTCTGCAAGGATTCATCATGCAAATACAGTCCTTTGGAACCCCTTTATTAACGACTGTTTTCCTTCGTGTCGTCCTCCGGCGAGTGCGCCTTTCTTTCGTCCCCGATCAGATCAACGCTGATCCTGCAGACTCTGCAAAGCGATTTGCTTTTCGCGCTTGATGAATCGACCTCGACGGAAAGGCACTCCGGAAAGCCTCCCTGAGTGTCCTCCTTTAATCCAATTGTCCTCAACGACGGAAACAGGAAAGGTCAACGTTCAACGATTGTTTAATAAAGTGTTAAACCAATAAAAATGAATGAGGAACGTAAATTGATTCCAGAAATCATCTTCCACGTAGACATAAAGACGCGAATGTAGGTACGAAATTTTCCGTATCTCATAAAGGTGCCTAGAAAGGTATATGCAATGTTTATTCATTTCGAAATTGGACTGAAATTAACTTTTTTATTTTTACCCCCTCCCCTCCTCGACCCCTCAAGGAAAGGGGCGGAAGTATTATTTTCGGTCGTGTGTGTGTGTGTGTGTGTGTAACACTCAAACGATCGAGCCGTTTGAGAGTTCTGCGGGGCAAGGTTTGCGTCTCCTGATGCCTTTCTTTTTCAGATTAAAATTGTTATTGATCAATAAAAGCATACTACACGTTTTGCGTTGTTATTCTTAATAATGACGCCATTCTGAAAATGAATTTAACGATGAAATGTAAATTATTTATGAAACAAAAGTAAATATAATCCTCACTTACCTAATTATCTATTTTTTTAAATTACACACACACACACACATATATATATATGGTGTAGTGGTTAGCATCGCTGACTGCGAACCCATCGGCCCCAGGTTCGATTCCTGGTGACGGCAGGCGGCGCGGTTCATCCTTCTTCTACACAATAAAAATTGGTTGGTAGATAAATGGGTACCCTGGGTGCCCAAGTGGTTGAATCGCTGGGCTCCGTGAGATCGAGTCCGGGCAAGGACTTTGTAGTTTCTGACTGCCCGTGGTGGGTCGTGGTTCGGATTCCACGTTAAACTGTACATCTAAGGCTGAGCAACAAGCTTGACCTTTGTCAGAATGAACAATTCGGGCGGAAGAAAAACCAAGGTTAACCAAGGTAATATATACATATATATATATATATAACCAAGGTTAACCAAGGTTTTATGTGTGCTGTATACATACACTGAGCGGCAGAAAAATCGGCCCACTTGGAATATCGCGAAAAGCAAAAAAGTGGGCAAGCTTCTGTTTATAAAAGTTTTAAAATTCGAAAAGTTAGTCTATGAGGACATTAAAAAATCTTCATACACCTGCTTATTACAATTTATTATCAAAAAATACTGTACAAAAAATTGTAACTCAAAACAAACAAACAAAGATTTCGAGAAAAACAAAAAATTGAAAAAAAAGAATAAAATAAAAATAAAAACAAAAAAACAACTTGTGATCCAGGGTTAATAAGAGGTGTTGCCTCCCCTAGCTTGAATGACTGCAGCCATTCGTCGATTCATCCCATGAATGAGATCGGCGATCACATCCTGTGAGATTCCCTCCCACTCTTCAGTTAAAGGTTGTTGTAGTTCCTGTAGAGTGTTAGGGGCTACTAGACGAGCCCTAAGACGCCGTCCCACCGTGTCCCAGAGATGTTCTGTTGGGTTCAGGTCCGAACTTCGGGAAAGCCACTCGATTCGACGAATTCCAGCTTCGTCAAGGAAATCGCTAACGGCTCTTCCTGTAGAAGGAAGTCTTGGGCAACGAAAGGAGCAAAAGGGACTACATGCTTCAGCAAGATCTCTTCCACGTATCTTGCGGACGTCAATGACCCACCACCAACAACGACGAGCTCTGTACGCGAGTTTGAAGTGATACCACCCCAGACCATGAAACTGAGCCTCCTCCAAAAGCAACCCTCTCCGTAAAAGTGCACGGGGCGAATCTTTCTCCTGTTCTTCTTCACACTCTTTCCCGTCTATCGGATGTTCGAAGATTAAATCTTGATTCGTCCTTGAACAATACTCGTCCCCATTGGACCATAGTCTAATTGACATGCTCACGAGCGAAAGCAAGACGAGCATTGCGGTGGTGTGGGAGCAATTCCGGGCCTATTGCTGGACGTCTAGCATGTAAGCCACTTTCCATAAGTCTCCTTCTAACGGTTCGCTCCGATACACTGACGTCTCGAGACCTTTCCAGCTCATTGCAGACGTTTGTGGCAGTCAAGCGACGATCTCGCAAAACACTCAAGACGATGAAACGATCGTCACGGGTAGATGTGCAGCGCCATCTTCCAGATCCTGGTCTTTGGGTGTACTCTCCTGTCTCCACATAACGTTGGTAGACACATCGAACCGTTCTTCTTGGAATTCTTAGCGCATCGGCGACGTAACGCTGGCTCCGATCATCTTCAATTAGGGCGACGACTCTTGCAACGTTCACGAAGCACGAAAGCGGTCGACTTGGGGGTAATAATGACCGATGATGCCAAATTCGAGACACAAAATCATATAGCAATAAACAAAGCAAAAAGAGTCGTGGGACAGGTACTAAGAACGTTCAAAAGGAGGGACAAGACAGTAATGATTCCCCTGCTGAGAACACTGATCATACCAAAACTTGAATATTGCTCAGTTTTGACGTCCCCATATAAAAAGGAAGAAATTAATAAACTAGAAGACATTTCACATTTCACAGCCAAGATTGATGGCTGCAAAGAACTCAACTACTGGGAAAGACTAAGTAAACTAAATCTGTACTCCTGGAAAGAAGAAGAGAGAGGTACACCATAATCTACATATGGAAAAAAATCGAAAAACTGGTACTAAACCTAAAACTAAACCCAATTACCATTGAAACAACGCTGGGAAATAGGAAAGGCAGAATGTGTAGTTCCAAAATTAAAGGCCCGACAAGAGACCTCTTCAACACTGAAGGAAAATAGCTTGGTTGTCAGGGGCCAAGACTTTTTAACCAGCTTCCAAAAGACCTCAGAAACATTATAGGGGTCAAAGTTGGAGTCTTCAAGAGAAGACTAGATGCCTGGCTCAGGACGGTACCAGATGAGCTGGGTGTACCTGAGTATGTGCGGTGGAGAGCGCAAGAAAGCAACTCGCTCCTCCACCAAGCCAGGCCTAGAGGCAGGGCCACCAGCTTGACCTTCGTGTGAAGAGAGACCAACACACGGAACTTCACCGAGGTTATATATATATATATATATATATATATATATATATATATATACACATACACATACACACACACACACACCCTCTATTTAAGCAATTTTTCCATTGCTTATACGTTTCTGGTAGAAAAAGTATCTTAGTGCAGTTTAAGCAGTTGGCTATATATATGATTTAATTTACTTCAGATTGTTAATTGCATTCTAAAAGAGTTCGCTGCCAAGCCTTAGGGCGCCATAGCGTGGCAGGGATTTTTTTTTTTACATGCAACAAATTAAGTAAGCAAATAATGGCTTGGCCAGGAGGCCTTATCCTACTCCTTGATGTGATGGTGTCGTACTTGTACGATATGTGGTAAGTTATCTTATTTCTTTGAGTGTGTGATAGTCACAATTGGGCTTCATATGCCAGTCAAACCCCTGCATGAAGAGAAAAGTTAATTTTTTGGCAAAGCTGAGGTCTAAAGGTAGATGCAAGATGCCCTGGTAGGGACCGGCCACGCTCTGCTCGCACGGTAGAAAGCTGATCTAATGAGCTGATGAACTGATCCAAAGCCAAAAAATTCCACGAAGCGTTATTATTAGCGGCCAACAAATTTCCTTGCAGGCTTACAATTATCTCACGATATCAAAATTTTATGTACTCGTACAAATGTAAATACTATTGAGACGTTTTCGTATCAAGCACTCCGTTAACAAAATTTGGCTGTCTGACCATGGAAACCCCCCAAACACTCAGAATAACCGGGTCTACGCAAAGTGGATAAGAAAGCAGATCTATCTTCTACATGGCTTTAAGGGAGATATCACATTTCATTGACTTTGTGAAAGTTGCTTTTGCCTTTGTGGGCGAAACTTTTGGTGAAGAGGTTTGCAAATCAATTCAGAATGCTAATATAGACTTCTGTCCCGCATGTTGCCTCGCATTGAAGATCAGGTGTCAGATTTTACTTTCATGCAAGATTTGGGGCACCGGTACACCGTTCTCGAGTCACCATTGAATTTCTGCAGCCAACTGTGGAGAATCCTTTGAACCCAATCTTCGGCCACCAAAAAACCCAGATTTGAATTCTGCTGATTATTTGGCTCGGGGAAACATGCTGGGGATGGTGTACCGTGGAACCAAAATCAACAGTGTGCAAGAATTGAAGTTTAGGATAATAACATGTTGGATACAGTTAAGTCAAGGTTCCGTCCAAGATGTAATTTTCAAGTAGCGCAAACTGTTGTTGAAGCTCATGCTGGATATAATGAATCCTCGTACGACCGATAATATAATCGCCCTCAATACACTACTCAAACTGCAAGCCGAAAGAGGAGCAACTTTTCTCATAACATTGGTCGACAAAATCGAACTTTTTTCTCTCGTCAAAGATGTATACACACTTTTCTAGACCAGTTTTGTACACGGATTCCAAATCTGTTTTCGGGTTTCCTCTAACACATCTAGTTATCAAACTATGACTGGTGTTAATTTCA
Organism: Bathynomus jamesi; assembly: GCA_023014485.1. Classification (NCBI taxonomy): domain Eukaryota; kingdom Metazoa; phylum Arthropoda; class Malacostraca; order Isopoda; family Cirolanidae; genus Bathynomus; species Bathynomus jamesi. The sequence goes on along the minus strand of JAJOZX010001545.1, from coordinate 67,981 downwards.
GCACAATATATCGTAAAAGTACAACTTTATTCATAAAAAGAAATGTACACCAATCTAAAAACGTTGCGAGTACGATTTTCTTCTGTAAACCTTGTCCGGATCGTCGTGGTACAACATCCAGCTCTAGTCTGCCAGCATACTTTCGTTCCAGAAACCTTGGTAGCGATTTTCCATTGACTGGATGTCTTGATGGAAGAGTTCCCCGTGTTTGTCACTCACCGCACCAAGGTTTTCGGGAAAGAAATCTAGATGCGAATGTAAAAACTGTATTTTCAAGGACATGCGACAGCCCATTTCTTGATATGTATCGAGCAGTTTCTGAACTCCATCTTTGTATGCGGGAGACTTGTGGTTACCCAAGAAGGTTCCATAAATCCATTTGAAAGTCTTCCATGCTTGTAGTTCTAAGGCATTGAGGCTTTCTTCAAAGCCTTCATCCTACAGAACTTCCCTGATTTGGGGCCCCACGAAGATTTCCTCCTTCAATTTCGCGGCACTGATGTTTGCAAATTTCTCAACAAGGTATCGAAATCCTCTCGAATTCGCCTTACCCATCGCTTTCACAAAATTTTTCATTAAGACGAGCTTAATGTGGAGAGGTGCTAGGAAAATCTTCTTTGGATCAACTAAACTTCTAAAAGAACACACTGGACACTGCCCGTTCCTGGCTCGTATATGCTTCTTTGATGCCAGTCACGTCTGATGTAATGATGCGCGGTAGCACGACTGTCCCATAGACATAGGAAACAACAGTATTTCGTGAACCCTCCTTGCATGCCCATTAACATACCAATGACTTTGAGATCACCACAGATATTCCATTGATGAGTGCTGTATTGGATTGCTTCGAGTAGTATATTCATGTTATCGTACGTCTCCTTTAGATGAACAGAGTGGGTGATCAGGATGAACGGCTTTAAGTTCCCGTTATGCAGGAGAACCGCTTTCAAGCTTCGCTGTGAGGAATCAATGAAGAGGTGTCACTCAGATGGTGTGTGTACCTGTGACAAGTTCTCGAAAAGTCCATTGATATCATGGCAATAGCAGAGCGGACCGTCTACTGTAAAAAATGTCGCCAAATCATGGTTTCGTTTTCGATAGTGATACACTCGGACGTTCTTCTCAAGTAAGTGTTTCTGCTTGAATCTCGAGGAGAGAAGTTCTGATTTCTCTTTCGAGAGGGCTATGTCCTAATGAGGTCATTCAACTCGTTTTGGGTAAGCCTCTCCGGTTCCGATTGCTCTTCGTCAGGTGTGAGGTCAAGATTGGCCGAAGGTCCCGCATCTCCGCCAATCACACCTTCGTCGGATTCCCTTTCGTCTTCTAAAGAATCGAGTCCATGCTGTGGAGGTACCGGAATCGGCATCGTACCATCGTGAGGGATCGGTCTGATCGCGGAGTCTACGTTCGGATAAACGATGTTATACTTATTCTTCACGGAGAAACCAGTTATGTTAACATTGCAAACAATCGCCGTGATGGTCTCTCGGTTCCCTCCATATCATGGGTATAGCGAACGGCATCGACTTTTTCCTTTGGTTCAACCACTCACGTAATCCATTCGAAAAAGCGGTACAGATAACATGTGGCGCCCACGCCTTATCTTAGTCGCCTAGTGGACAGCCGAAGTATAACCGGTAAGTTTTCCGAAGATCGTACGCCGTTGTGATTTAGTCGCGAACGAGCCGCACACGTAAGAGAAATTGCCGGAGGTGATTTTAACACTTTCGAGGCATGATGATCGATGAGTGGGTTGATGTAAATCACCTAGAAAAATAAGATGTGTAAGTGGGCGACACAAAACAAAACACAACACACAACTAGACATGTGACTGTTACGCCAAAGAATAAAAGGGTGTACATGTGCAACGTTTGCAAATTTGTGGCCAGCAACTGCTCTCACCTAAAATACCACGAAACAACCTGCGGAAAGCCGAAGTTGAAACGACAAAATGCCATACATGAGGGTACAGAAATGGTAAAGCAAAAACCTACACCTAAGCTACAACGACAAAATACTCCGCTACACGTATAAAGGACGCATATTATATATTGTGTATATAGTATTATATAAGAGTAATATAGTTATATGCATATAATATTATATTATATATAGTTATATGCGTATTATACAGGGTGTCCCATAAGTTCGGCATCATAGGGAAAATAATAAAAAAAGGCAAAACAAAAGCTTTTATTTACAGAACGTGCTCAATATGTCCACCATTGTTTTCAATACACAAATTCAGACGTGATACCCAGTCAGCAAGCACACGGTGAATGATGTCAGGAGTAATGGTGTTACATGCCCCAATAATGCGCTGCCGCAAATGTTCAACACTCCTAATTTTCTCTGCGTATACCAGCGCTTTCAAGTGGCCCCAGAGATAAAAATCTAGTGGCGTGAGATCCGGGCTTCTAGTTGGCCATTCCACAGGCCCTCGACGTCCTATCCAATGACCAGGGAATTGTTGGTACAGGTATTCCCTTACTTGGGTGCTGTAATGTGCAGGAGCGCCGTCTTGCTGGAACCAATGCTGGGAAATTTCCTTCTTCGTTCAAGACACTGGGAAATGCTTCTTCCTTGAGCATACGTAGGTAGGTGCCTCCAGTGACATGTTCATCGAAAAAGAGGGGGCCTATGATGCGATCCTTCCAAATGCCACACCATACCATCACCCGAGATGCACCTTGTTCCTTTGAAGAGGTATACCAGTGAGGGTTGTTTTGAGACCAGTAACGGGTGTTCTGTCGATTTACCTCACCATTTCCATAAAAAACAGCCTCGTCACTGAACAGAATGGTGGACGGGAAATTGGCATCCCGAGCATAAGAAAAATATGAATTATGGTTTGTAGAAATAGAAAAAATATGAATTTCTCCTATGATGTCGGACTTATGGGACACCCTATATATATTATATATAGTATTATATATATTAGGATGGGTCTCATCTCGAAAACTAGACGTGCTAGAGAAAAACCGGAAACAGATTTGGAATCACCGTCCCAACAGCTATCTCGCCCACCCATAATTATATCTGATGAAAAAACTTGTTGGCCAGTATAATTGGTCAGTAGCGGCAGCGAACTTTTTCCTCGCACGCTGGATTCCTAAAAATCTTTAATATCTCGTATCTCTTTGCAAATATTTTTCAAAAATAGTGTACCAGTTTGAAGTCAATCAACTTATCTATCCAACTGTCTGAACCGGGTTTAGATATATCTTTTCACTACAAAGATATAAATAATGAAAAATGTCCAGTTTTGTTTTTAACATCACATATATCAGTTTTGTAAAGAACTGAAGGATTTGTATTTATTTATTTTTTTTTTCAGCATTGACAAACTGGAAAAAATATTCTGAATACTTTTCAGGATACAAATGAAAGTGAATTTAATTAGTAGTTTGAACATGAATGCCTATCTCAGTTTAGGTAGTAATGATGTAATGTTATTAATATAGGCATTCATCAACATAAACGGTGGTTGACTTCATTATTTTCCATATTTTATACGGAGTACTCCGTTCGATTCCCGTGTACGAATATTTCTTTGATCTTCCCTGCCATCAAAATGGATTTAATAGGACAATATTTGTAGTATGCTCTTCTCCGAAAAATATTACTTCAAGCCATTGATCTGAGCCCGATATTTGGCGCTATACGGAATGGCTTCGCGGGGTTATTTAGCATTCGGAATTGGCCCTCACAGAAGCATCCTCGCGGAATGGTAATACGTTCGATTTATGCTCGGAAAAGGAATGAAATGGACAAACGTGTTTACTTTTTTTTTTTTTTTTTTTTTTTTTTTTTTTTTTTTTTAAGGGTAGATAATAGATATGAAGAGTTTTCCATACAGTTCATGAGAGATACGTACTTTAATATAGCTCAGATAAGGCATCAGTACTTCGTCGTCCTTTTATACTCTCTCTCTCTCTCTCTCTCTCTCTCTCTCTCTCTCTCTCAACATGGGTTTAGGCGGCATAAGTCGTGTCTCACCAACCTGCTCGAGTTTTCCACGTTATGTGGAGTAAGTGCGATAAGAGTAGGGCGATTGATATACTTTATCTCGACTTTCAGAAAGCCTTTCATAAATTACCTCACCGCCGGCTAATGGCCAAAGTGCGCGCGCTGAGTATCGATGGGGAAGTAAGTAGCTGGATTGGAAACTGGCTGAAGAATAGACGGCAGAGGGTTGTAATTAAAGGGGCTAGCTCGGGTTGGGCCTCGGTCACTAGCGGGTTTCCTCAGGGTTCCGTTTTGGGGCCACTGTTGTTTATCATTTACATAAACGATATCGACGCTGGCATCGTCAGTTGGATCGCCAAATTCGCTGATGACACCAAGCTTGGGGCCAATGTTGGGACGCCCGAAGCGATCGAACAGGATAGGAGAGTGGTCCGAAAAATGGCAAATGCCGTTTAACTTGGGTAAATGCAAGGTCATGCACATTGGCTACGCCAATCCCAAGTCCGACTACTCCATGTTGGGGAGTAATATCGAGGCCACTGACTTGGTAAAGAACTTGGGTGTGCTAATTAGCAGCGACCTTAAGTTTACCAAACAGTGCTGTTGGGTTATATCAGGAGGCAATTTCGATTTCGGAACAAGGAGATTGTGCTCTCTCTGTACAATTCCCTGGTTCGGCCTCACCTGGAGTCTGTGCAGTTCTGGTCGCCCACCCTCAGGAAAGATATTGAGAGGCTGGAGCGAGTCCAGGCGAGGGCCACAAAGTTAATCCCTTCTGTTAGGCATATGGGCTACAATCGACGATTACGCGCCCTGAATTTGTTTTCGTTGGAAACTCGGAGGCTGCGCGGTCAACTCATCGAGGTTTTCAAGCTCTTACGCGGGTTCAACGATGTCGATTTTAGAAGCATGTTTAGTTTAAATGATAACCCAACTCGCAACAATGGTTGGAAGTTGGATTTGAAACGGTTTAGCACTAGTGTGTGTGGGAATTACTTTACCTATAAGATCTGTGGCACGTGGAACAGGCTACTTTCAGAAATTGTGAACAGTTCCTCTGTGGATCAGTTCAAGAAAAGGTTAGACCGAACCTTGCACTCTATTTGACGATATGTGTTACTGTCTTCTGGGGTGGCTGTTCGAGAAGCTAGCTGTGACAGTGTGTAGGAATTTGCAGTGGCTGGCGAAGGAGGAAGTGAGCCTTGTCTGTTCTATCTTTACTATTACTTGAGCTAGCCAAGAGTGGATCTCTCTCTCTCTCTCTCATGAGAGAGGAGAATGACGTTGTATTGAAGCTAGTAACTCACACCGGGGAAGTGGTGGTGATGACATCACGACCGGACACATGACCGCACTTAAGGTTAGATTTTTGGGGTATAACGGCATCAAAACCGTTCCATGCTTGAGTAGGACGTCATCAAAGACTGCCGAATTGCTCGAAAGGCTCACACGTCGAGCTCCATATCCTACAAATGGTCGTCATTCCATTCGCGACGGATTGTTAAGAATCTGGTAGCCTTAATATGCACGGTATTTTTGCAGTATTACCATATTTCCCGGCGTATCACGCGCACCCTAATTTTGAAGAGAAAATTTAGGAAAATAAAAATTTAGGAAAAAATATACCTCCTACCTCACTTCACAGGTACAATTTTAGCGAGTTAATTTTAACGCAGGGTGATATTTGGAGTATTTTGGGAGAAAAAAAAGTGCGCGTTATACGCCGTGAAATATGGTAATTCTTGAAGGGTATGGTATTGATTTTGGTTAGTTTCCGTGAAATTTATAAAAAAATGGAAATCTAATCTAGAACATCTCTCCCCGTGTAAAAAGGTTAAGACTGCTTCATATTAGGGTCGAAGCATCACTTTCTCGGGCCCGGTACACAATCACATACCGGAACCCCTTGCCTCTGACTCCCGTCCCCTGGTTTCAGACCAGGTCATTCATACATAGTTTTGCATATATTTATTGAAATAAATTCATTACAACCACAGATCAAAATTAATAGACACATCATTGACAAAAAAGCTACCAAAGAGGTTTAAAACATATCCTTAATTGGGCTCTGCACGGCGCTTGGCTGTCCGGGTCCCAGTAAACTTTACCCTTTTTATACCCTCATGCTTAGGCCCTTCTTCATGCACTTACTGAACAGCGTTTGTTGGAGGGCTGAAATATTTGGGAAAATAATTGAGTTTAAATGAAAAGTAGAGGGACGTTTCCTGCAAGGAGAAACAGACAATGCGCTTTCAGTAGCACGAGGCTCGGAGTGGATGAGTCGGTATCTTGGTCAAGTTCCTGTAGAACAACTTTCAAGGATTTCTTCAGTGCTTTGATTAAAGTTCCACTTGCAGCAAAGAAAATGTGCAGTTGCGGGTAGAGTACCTGTTGACAAAGCAATGAGTGTACAGACAACTCGCGAATCGTCGCGGTATACGACGAAGCGAAAAGTGAGATGATGCAATGATCCATTACAATATAAAATATTTGTATTATAATAATTATACTCCAGACGTGCAATGAGCATCCAAAATCTCAAAAAAGGCGGGAAAATGCGAGTGCGATGATGCAGAGGTGATGTATCATGATTTGGAGGTTATATATAGAGGGAGTTAATGCAAAGAACCGTATGTGCAACGATTCGCGAGTTGTCTGTACTTTCGTCCGTTCATCTAAAACCTCAAAACATGATGGTCTACACCAGGTGTCCTTAACCATTCGCCATTGAAGGACAACTGAGGAATATAACGAAAGGCCATCGGCCACGTTTATTATATTTCCGTTTTTGTAAATTTAATTTATTGGAAAAAAGAGAGAAAAAAATGGCGGATTAAAAAAGCTTTTATGTCTTGTAATTATAAGATGATGTTCCTGCTCGAATGCAGTTATCAAGGTGTTCATCCATTAATCTGGATCTTTGTTTTGATTGTATATATTTTATATTGGAAAACAATGATTCACAAAGGTAGATTGATCCAAAGCAGCCGGAAGGCAGCATTTCTTAGAGGAGGATATTTCACCTTGTCAACAAGATTCCAAAAGTTTTCATCTTTTGCATAGCTTTTCATAACAATATAATTTTAAATATTCACAATTTTAAGCTCAATTTCTTTTATTTTAGCTTGGGAAACTTTTGCTAAGGAAGCTCCTATTTCAGAGACGTCAACTGTTTTATATGGATTTATCAGGAACTCCACAACTGGAGTAATTAGATTAAACTCTTGAAATCTTTTTATAAATTCTTGCGCAAGCTTTACAAAATGACGAAAAGTTGTTCATCAAATTTTAAAATATTTTTATCAAAATTTTTAATAATTTTCACTAGATTCGAGATATGCGCAAGGATTTTTTAGATAAGTCATTTTTCCACAAAGTTAGTTTACATTTGAATGAATTTACCGAACTAATCCTCTCAGCAACGTGTTTACCTCTACTTTGTAGCTCCAAATTTAAAATATTCAGTTTCCTAGTTAAATCTGCAAGAAATGCTAAGTCCATTAACCAAAACTGCTCATTTAATTGATAATAATGTTCGCTTCTAGATTCCAAAAAAAATCTTGATCTCTGGCATAGGCTCTATAAATCTTGCAAGAATTTTACCTTTACTCAACCACCTTACTTTTCTGCGTAGTATAAGCTCTTTAAAGTCAGCACCAACTTCTTCTAAGAGAGCTTTAAATAGTCGGTGTTGCAGGGCTGATGCACGAATCGAGTTCACTATCTTAGTTACTAAACTCATAACATGTCGAAAATGAATCACTTTAGAACATAGAACTTACTGATTTATAATGCAATGGTAATTAATAAATGCAGAAAAGGAATGATCTTTTTTGCAGTAGTCCTATAAAACCATTATTACAGCCTGTCATTGCAGGTGCCCCATCAGTAGTAATAGATACAAACTTTTGCAGAGGAATGTTGTTTTTTTAATATCTCTTCTTTTGTCGAATATATAATTATCTGAGAACTCCATCTTTACTATCATAAGTAGAGTAGTTGGACTGTATCAGTTACGTCTATTGATTCATCTAGTTTTATGGAATAGTATTCATATTTTTGTAAGTCATTCATTAACTGAACTAGAATGTTCTGTGAAATGCACTCGCTTCTCCTTGCTACGCTCCTATCAGACAATTGTAAATCTTTTATGGACGAAATGATTGCTGGTTTATTATTAAAACCTTCAAAACGCGATTCTGCAGCAGACAACATTACTTCCTTCGCTAGTTCTCCATCTTCAATTGACTTTTTTTACTTAGTAATCACATGGGCAACTTTGAATAATGTAATTGTGGCATTTTTTACGTTGTGGAATGTTTCGTGAATACAGACTGATGAAGTGCCAGGTTACATTTTAAGTTACTCAACTTTTTCACCTTAATAATAGCAGATTTGTTTGGATAATCATGCTCAAACTTTTTGTGGTTAGTTTGAAAATAATTTTCAAAAGTGTATTTCTTGGTTATTGCTATAATGGAATGGCACAATAAACACAAATTTCCTTTAATTTCTACGAAACATTACTGCTCTTCCCAATCACTATTATTAAAATTATACTACTTTTGTTTTTTACTTGGTCCACTCGTACTGTATTTGATCAGATAAAAAAAATAAGGGCACAAACTTTATAAGTGAAGCAAACAAATATGCACGTAAACTTTGTGAATCACAGGCAATTGTGGTTTTGAGAAACTCAAAAAATGAGGAGTTCGTTGTGAAAGGAAATTAAGTGGTAAGCTGAATGCCAAAGGCAAGATGCGTATTCCTAGTTGCCAAGCACTATTTTCACAAATTTTTAACATTTCTTTTGAACACAAAATCATCTAACATATATAAATTTTAATACTTTTTTTCTCAAAAAATAGTGTCATATTTTTAATAAAATTGCAAACATAATTGGTATCAATAATTATTTTGATGGCATCACTCATTCCAAGAATGTGGAGATACGGTGCATTAAAAGGTTTCGGATTTTTATTGGACATTTTGTATTTTATTTCGAAAGACCACTTTGAGGGACTGAAATATACATACACAGGTATACCACAATTTTTAAGAATTTGTCATAAGAAATTTACAGAAAAGGTTTAACGAACTTTTGAGGAGAAAAGAGGTTGAAATTAATTTAATTCCCGGCCTCGTACTAGAACTGTTTAATATGTAGGTAACCCGCGCGAGCACCTATTAAGTGCTTAGCGGGCACCATGGCGCCCACGGATACTAGGATGAGTACCCTTGGTCCACATTGATATGTAAACAATCTTAAGTAAATTGAGGTCGTACATTTTCGTGAGGATGGGAACTTTATATGATATATATATATATATATACAGTGTGTCCGTAAAGTCATGGTGGGATTTTAAATAGCTATATTATTGCAACGAAACATGATAATGAGATGAAAAAAAGGCAAATTAAAGAACAACTCTAAAAGAATAACTTTATTTAACGTAGTTCGATATGGGCTCCTCTGGTAGCCCTGCAGACATCTAGGCGGTGATTCAATTCCAGCCACACACGCCCAAGAACATCAGGAGTGACGGGTGCGATAGCTTCCGTGATTCGCTCGTGCAAGTGATGAATATCCCTAATGGGTACACTGTACACGCTTTGCTTGACGTAACCCCACAAATAAAAGTCCAAAGGTGTCAGGTCCGGAGAGCGTGGAGGCCATGGCTTCCATCCTCCTCTTCCTATCCATCTCTGAGGAAATTTTTCATTAAGGAATTCTCGAACAACGTTGGCATAGTGCGGAGGAGCACCATCTTGCTGAAAGATGACATTATTGTCAATAAATTGGGGTACTGCAAAATGTTCCAACATAGCGAGGTAGTTGTGTGACGTCACAGTGGGTTCCGCGAAGAAAAATGGGCCAATCACTCGATCTCGTGCTAGAGCACACCACACATTAACTTTCGGGCTATTACGCTCATGTTCAACATAGGCATGTGGACAGCCTAGACTAACTACGAGATAAAGGTTAAGTTTAGCCTAGACTAACTACAAGATACAACTTTGAGAGTTGTTCTTAAATTTGGCATTGTTTCATCTCATTATCATGTTTCGTTGCAATAATATAGCTATTTAAAATCCCACCATGACTTTACGGACACACTGTATATATATATATATATATATATATATATATATATATATGTATGATACACACAGACCATGCATGGAACAAGGAACTCTTCTAGAATAATTAAATCCACTATAGTCCGAATAAGTAATGGTAAATGACAAATACTATAGTTTTTCTTTTTCATGATGCTAGCCCGACGTGGGCAACGGGTCATTCGCAAAGAGGTCCCAAGAATATAGCTTCCCTCACCAGCTATCTGCAAAGCAGATAGGATCCAGCTTTGGGACAGGATCTAGGGTTTAAAGTAGCCTAGCCCCAGCTACATTTAGAACCTCAATATAAGCAAAAGACTCGCTGCCTTCACGTCAGATTGAATACATCAAAGAAAAAGGAGTAACTATTATATTTTTAGCCAAAAACCAAAACTTAAACATCAAATGGCAGAATTGAGCGTCCACTTGAGCTAAAAATATAATAGTTACTCCTTTTTGTCGGGCTAGCATCATGAAAAAGAAAAGCTATAGTACTTGTCATTTACCATTACTTATTCGGACTATAGTGGATTTAATTATCCTAGAAGAGTTCCTTGTTCCATGCACGGTCTGTGTGTATCATAAAAAACCTCAGGGAACCATTCAGTTCATTCCCATATATATATATATATATATATATATATATATATATATTATATAATATATATATATTGCAGTTTGTCATAACATAAATAAAACTGTCAGTTTCAGTACATTTTTAAGTTGTTCCAAAGCACTTCTATGCCTATTATTTTTAACCGCAGTGATTCGCATAAGAGTCGAATGTGTCAATAAATTTCGATACATTTCGAGTAATTCTAAACCAATGGGTCGTTCAGCCATTTTTATAGGCTCTGCTGGTGTTACTTCAAAGATTACGTGTTTGGAGACAGTAGAGGAAGACTTTATATATACTGGGGGTGGGGGGGTGAGGCAATAACCCTGGACACTCTTGGTTTGGAAGTTAACTACGCGTAACTCAAAAAGGATATCTAAATGGGGTAAAAGATGATAGATGGAACATGTTTTTAGCTTTACCATATGTTCATTTCCTCCTTGATTCTTTATTTTTTCTTCATTTTGCACGTTTTATTTCCTCTTATTTACCACTTTTTTATTTTATTTCGTAATGTTATCGCTGGATTTACAATCATATCCTTTAAAGATAAATAGAGTTTTTTATGTACAGTACTTAACAACCTCATTTTACACGCAAATCTGTGGTGGCAGCGTAAGATTCCGTTATATACTCATAATATGTTGGGCACATTGGTGGCATACTATTACCCACGCAATCTCTCTTTAATTGTTTCTCATGTAGGATTTCGCTTCAGGGTTAGAAGTTGCTTTAGGCGTAATTAAGTTCGGATTCCTTATGATCCTTCCGTGAGTCTTCCCACGGTTTGATGGAAAAGGAGGAATTCATGGGATTACATTTGAAAGACTTCTCTCATCTTATCGAATAAATTGAAGTAATGCAACATTCCCACTTGATATATATTATATATATATAATATATATATAATATATATATATATATATATATATATCATCCATGCGTGGCTGCCTACAAGGGCAGGAGGAGATCAGACAGCAATTCCCTCCTTCACCAAATTCTGGCAAATAAGGCGGGATGCTGCAGAGGAGTCGACGGCAGGTCGATCCTGAACCGTCCTTCGAACTCACACACACACACACACACACACACACACACACACACACACACAAAATATATATATATATATATCTTTGGCCAAAACAGTATTAACAGAAATTACCTATAATATCATTGATGTATTTTGAATACTGATAATGAATTTATGAATTTAGTAACTGTTGTCAAGAGTTGAAAACTTCGTCAGAAGGATTTGGTGTGGTTATCATTTGCTATATTAAATTTAATATATCATAGTCCTTCATTTCTGTTAGTTTCTTGGGAGTATATTTAAACTACAAAGTGGTATGAAATTCAATACATCACTAGCCGTTGGGCTCCCATCATGAAAAAGAAAAACTTTAGTATTTGTCATTTACCACTACTTATTCAGACTATAGTGAATTTAATTTTCCCAGAAAAGTTCCTTGTTCCATGCACGATCTATGTGTAACATAAGTTTCTCAGGCGACCATTCTGAGTTGTAGCATATATATATATATATGTGTGTGGTTTTTGCTTCCGCCCGAATTGTTCATTCTGACGAAGGTCAAGCTTTTCACTCCACCTTAGACCTACAGTTTTATGTGGAATCCGAACCACGTCCCACCAGCAGCTCAGCGTCTAGGCCACCCAGGGTACCCATTTATCTACCAACCACTTTCTTTATTGTGTGGAAGGATGAACAGTTGGGTTTTGCTGCGCGCCGGCTGCTGTCACCGGGTTTCGATCCCGGGGCCGATGGATTCGTAGTCAGCGACGCTAACCACTACACCACCGATATATATATATATATATATACACACACACACACACAAGGGTTGTTCAAAAAGTAAGTTGACAAGGTCAATCACCGGTGCATTATGCATAGTACCATAATGTTGGTGGTAGTACAATATTTTGTTAGGCATGTGTAAAGTGACAACCAAAAAATTCAAGATTGTACCGTCAGCTGGTAAGGTGATGGCAACGATTTTTTGGTACCATCAAGGCGTTTTGCATGTTGAATTCATGCAAAAAGGGACAACAATAAATGCATTTCTTATTGTGAAACTTTACAGCGACTCCGCACGGCTATCAGACGAAAACATCCCGGGTTGCTTACTGGAGGTGTGTTGTTCTTGCATGAGAGTGCACGTCCTCACAGTGCAAGTCAAACACGCCAACTTTTGGAATCGTTCCACTGGGAAGTCATGAATCATCCCCCCACCATAGTCCTGACCTTGCACCAAGCGACTTCCATTTGTTTCCAGCCCTAAAGGAACATCTCGGAGGTAAACAATTTCAAAACGATCCTGATGCAGAAGCGGCCATACGGAAGTGGTTAAAAACTAAGGACCGTACATTTTATTCGACCGGCATTGGAAAGCTTGTCCCACGCTACGAAAAATGTTTGAATCTGTTTGGTGATTATGCAGAAAAGTAGTAATAAGTTGTTGTTGAAATATGATACTTGTAATAATTACTTGCCTTGTAATAAAACAGTTTCTTCAAATACCTTGTAAATTGACTTTTTGAACAACCCTCGTGTGTATATATATATATATATATATATATATATATATGTATATATATATATATATATATATATATTAGTGGTGGACCGGATATCAGCATCCGCACTTCTGACTGCGGATGTTATGCGGATATTTCCTCTAAAAATTATGCAATTTACAATTAAATTAGCTTATAAAGTAGCTTATAAGGCCCAGTCATGCACATTTCATGTAAAGTATTAATTATTAATGAACAAACAAATATATAAACCTCAAAATATAAATACGCGGTAACACAGAAAATTGAATGAACTTGTTTCATTGAATTTTCTGTGGCTGAAACTCTTGAAAAAGTTATTTTTTATCATAATGAAAACATTAATATTAATTTTAATTCTTATGCATTGCCTGCCATAATAGTAATATCACGAAATTTAAAAAATTATGTCATATATCATAATTCTATATTATATTGATAGATTAACTAAATATCCGCATCCGCGGATATTGAAATTAAAAATCCGCATCCGCAGATGTTGAAAAACTGACATCCGGTCCACCACTAATATATATATATATTATAGATATATATATATATATATATGCTTGAAGTTATTAAATGGTTTAAGTGTTGATCTCAAAAATACTCGTATTTCTAACGTAAATACGATAAAAATGCTAAAATCTTTTTTAATGAAGGGATACTAAAATCGTAGTAATGCATTTAGGAGTTAGATGTGTTTATTGTTTTACGCGTCTTAATCGTTGTAATTACTATTACTTCTTTGCGTCGTTGGCTTCTTAGCTGTCATTAATAACCAAAATTACAGAATTCATTCCTCATGTTAGTTATAAGTTCGTTTGTGTGTCCAAAAAAATTATCCAACCTAACCATAAATTTCGTATTATCTTATAAGTAATCATAATACGTCATCAGTCATCATTACGTAATGGTAACTACCTTTCAAGTATTTGTTTTATTTTATAATGGATCATAATAATGACTAATCGTAATGTTTATGTATTAATGTATTATAAATCATAACTAATGTGTTTTGTTTTTATCTTATAATTAATCATAATATTTATATATTACATAATAATAACTATTTGTATATGAAATGCTTGTTTTATCGTTTAATTAATCTCAGAGCTCAGTAAAGCATGAAGCTTAAGGGCAAAATTAAAATAAATATTAATAGTCCAGTTAACAAATATATGTTTTGTTAATATTAATCCCAATCGTACTAATTAGGATATTTATTTTTATTTGTTATCTGAATGTCCCAGCTTCATTCAGATGGCATTTTAAACACCGTCGTCTTTAAGCAAGATGGGGCACCTTGTCATTAAGCAAACATTGTTCGGGAGTACCTAAATGAACGATTTCCAAATCGGTGGATCGGACGTGGAGGCAACAGGCCCTGGGCGGCTCGATCTCCTGACCTAATGCCCTTGGATTTCTTTGCATGGGGCTTTATCAAATCAAACGTTTATCGAACGAGGGTTACAGAGCTGCAAGATTTACGTGCTCGTATCGTAGCAACAGTTATAAATATAACCCGTCATGTTCCAAAATGTGTTCCGCAATGCTGCTGACAGATTCGAACTCTGTGGAGATACTGATGGTGCTCATGTAGATATGCTTAAGTATTCATTAAATGTATGCCTTATATCATATGTTATTGAATTTTACTCCTTTTGCTACGTTTTCACTGAAAATAGGGACTTTACAACACCATATATATATATATATATATATTATATATATATATATATATTATATATATACAGGGTGTCCCATAAAGTCCAGCATCAAAGGAAAAATAATAAAAAAAGGCAAAACAAAAGCTTTTATTTACAGAACGTGCTCAATATGTTCACCATTGTTTTCAATACACAAATTCAGACGTGATACCTAGTCAGCAAGCACACGGTGAATGATGTCAGGAGTAATGGTGTTACATGCCCCAATAATGCGCTGCCGCAAATGTTCAACACTCCTAATTTTCTCTGCGTATACCAGCGCTTTCAAGTGGCCCAGAGATAAAAATCTAGTGGCGTGAGATCCGGGCTTCTAGCTGGCCATTCCACAGGCCCTCGACGTCCTATCCAATGACCAGGGAATTGTTGGTACAGGTATTCCCTTACTTGGGTGCT
Organism: Bathynomus jamesi; assembly: GCA_023014485.1. Lineage (NCBI taxonomy): Eukaryota > Metazoa > Arthropoda > Malacostraca > Isopoda > Cirolanidae > Bathynomus > Bathynomus jamesi. Next base: position 52,581 of record JAJOZX010001545.1, on the reverse strand, counting down.
GTAATGTGCAGGAGAGCCGTCTTGCTGGAACCATGTTAGGAAATTTCCTTCTTCGTTCAAGACACTGGGAAATGCTTCTTCCTTGAGCATACGTGAGTAGGTGCCTCCAGTGACATGTTCATCGAAAAAGGGGGGGCCTATGATGCGATCCTTCCAAATGCCACACCATACCATCACCCGAGATGCACCTTGTTCCTTTGAAGAGGTATACCAGTGACGGTTGTTTTGAGACCAGTAGCGGGTGTTCTGTCGATTTACCTCACCATTTCCATAAAAAACAGCCTCGTCACTGAACAGAATGGTGGACGGGAAATTGGCATCCCGAACATATGAATAATGGTTTGTAGAAATAGAAAAATATGAATTTCTCCTATGATGCCGGACTTATGGGACACCCTGTATATATATATCAACATATGAAACTGTGTACCTACTTTTGGGCCACCCTGTGTATATATATATATATATGTTAACCCCTCCGTCTATGGCCTTGGTCGGTTCGAAGTTGACGGGGGTTCTGGTTAGGTGGCAGCAACGGATTTGTTACTCTGGAGTAGCTGGTACCGTATAGGGAATCGCAGTAGTCTCTCTTATACTACTCTCCGATTTCTTCTTGTAGTGGATCGGAGGATTCTGTGAAGCTAATTAAATTCTCTGAAGGTTCCCCGATTCTTTTTTGTAACGTATCGGGAAATTATCGTTTCTCTATTTAAGACTAAGTTCTCTGAAGAGAGCAAGGCTCGAAGGAGAAGCTAAAGACTTTTTCTTACTGTAGTTTACTGCTAAAATGTTACAAGTAATGCTCAGCCTCTAAGTTAGATCAGTCAAATCAGAATAACAATTTGAAAAATTACATGGGTTTATATACCCAAATTTTGCGGACATCATTATTATTTAATATTGACTTGTTTAGTTTTTATTCTCAATAGGCTGCATTATTTTTGCACAATATTTGAAGATAAGGTAAATAGTTTAGCTGTGGCAACGTCTAAACAGATAAGCAAGATATTTGAAGATGAAGCCATATTTTTATCTTAAACCGCATATTGACAGATCTGATGTTATGATGATCTGCCGAGTTAACTAAAAATGGAAGTTGAAATATGCATTTTATTATGAATTACAGTAAAACATGTATATCAGCAAAAATTAAATGCTTAAGATTTAAAAATTAAACGTTAGCAAGACATGACTTCATCTTTTATAACGAAGAGAGAATGTATACAGAAAATGAACATTGCAGAATTTAATTAGGTTTCATTATTAAGCTAAATCTAAAAAAATGATTAATTAATTTAAAAAGAAACAATTCACCAATTATTTGGCAGAAATAAAACAGAAAGCAAATCTAAAATTTATCCAAACTCGTGTTATCCGATTTTGGTTCTTATGTAAAAATGAATATCTGAATATAAAGATTATATAAATACAAGGCTTATATAAATACAAGGATTATATAAATACAAGGATTATGTAAACATAAGGATTAGATAAATATAAGGATATATATAATTATGTACATTTATATATATATATATTTATCGTAAAGAACGACGCTTGTATAGGAGATATTCCGCGCAAGACGAGAGAGAGAGAACGAAACAAATGAAAAAATGAGGTAACCACCCGGGAATCGAACCCGGGATCTTCCGATTGCCGGTCAGATGCGATACCATTACACCATGGGCCTCACTCTTCCAAATGCCGTAATTCTTCTACATACTCGCAGAAACCAATGCCCCAAGGGGGCACCTCTCGCATGCCGTAACATTATATACATTCAACTGCAAAGAACACGCAGTATAAATAACGTAAAGAACGACGCTTGTATAGGAGATATTCCGCGCAAGACGAGAGAGAGAGAACGAAACAAATGAAAAATGAGGTAACCACCCGGGAATCGAACCCGGGATCTTCCGATTGCCGGTCAGATGCGATACCATTACACCATGGGCCTCATTCGGATCCCACAGCTTTACGTGGGATCCGAACCACGGGTCGCTACATAATCTGGGCGCAGAGGACGGTCTCCCATCCAACTACTAACCAGACCTAATGTCGCTTAACTTATATATATAATATATGATTAGGATAAACAAGAAAGCATAAATATTTATCATTCTTGCTTGAAACAGACGTTTCTGAAGCAAATTTGCACCTATATAATGCTACAATAATAGGGATAAAATGATAATCGTAATAAGTTAAATATTAAGGTGAGAATCATTAGGTAAACTTACAGACGACAAACATGATAAAATAAAGTTAAAACAATTAAAATATTATAAAAGGTTAAAAACTTATACAATAAAAATTTGCATCAATCTTGGGTAAATATCATCACAATAGACAACTTTATCCAAACGAAAAAATGTAAAAAATTAAGATTATCCTGTAATGGCTTGATCGAAAGTAGATGTATATAATCGGTCCGTGTAGATTTAATATGAATATGAATATGAATACGAAATATGAAGAGAGTAAGTTGGTTGGTATTGATTGGGTTTATAATTTGGAAATATTGGGGTTCTATTATTTATCCAGAAGTAAAGACTCCCTAAGGCCTCTGAGCCAGATTATATATATATATATATATACACCTGAGAATTGCGACGCTGAATGTTGGAAGCATGACTGGCAGAGGAAGAGAGATTGTGGAGTTGATGAAGAAGAGGAGAGTTGGGGTGTTGTGTGTACAAGAAACACGCTGGAAGGGGAACAAAGCAAGAGAACTCAGTGAGGGATATAAATTGTTCTACAGTGGGGCGTCGGTTGAGGGAAGGAATGGTGTGGGTATTGTATTGGCGAAGGAATTGAAGGATAGCATAGTGGAAGTAAGGCGAAGAGGAGATAGACTGGTGACTTTGAGAATGAATTATGGGGAACATGTACTCAATATAATCAGTGCATACGCACCACAAAGTGGATGTCCGGACGACGTTAAGGAAGCATTCTGGAGGTTATTGGAGGAAGAAATGGAGAGTATTGCCGAGGACGAACGAGTGGTGGGCGGGGATATGAATGGACACGTTGGTGATCATAACGATGGAGTGGTCAGAGTGCACGGTGGCCATGGCTATGGAGAGGCGAACGTGGACGGTGAGAGAGTGTTGGATATGGCCGTATCGTTTGATCTAGCGATTGTAAATACGTTTTTCAGAAAGAGGGAGGAGCATGTTATTACGTACAAGAGTGGAGGCAGAACATCGCAAATTGATTTCATACTGTATAGGAGGGCGCAATTGGCCGAGGTGAGGGACTGCAAAGTTATTCCAGGAGACCATGTGACGCCACAACACCGGTTGGTAGTCATGGATGTGATGTTGAAAAAAGGAAGAAAGACCCGAGGAACAACAGTGAGGAGAATTAGGTGGTACAAACTGAGAGAGGAGGAAGAAACAGGAATTTAGAGAGAGAGTGTTGAGTGAAATCCATGTTGATGAACAGAATGTACAGGATTGGTGGGTACATAATGCGAATGTCATGAAAACGGCAGGTAGAGACATATTGGGGGAAACATCAGGTAAAGTGTGGGAAGATAAGGAAGGATGGTGGTGGAGTGATGAGATCCAAAGAGCACTACGAAGTAAGAGAGAAACTAAGAAGTTATGGAGAATCGAGGAGTGAAGAGTGTAAGGTGGTATATAAAGAAGCAAAAGAAACAGGCAAAGAGAGCAGTGGCGAGAGCAAAGGCGGAGGCATATCGGCAGATGTATGAGGATTTAGAGGATCGTGAAGGACAAAAGAAGATATACAGATTGGCTAAGAGCAGAAATAGAGCGACAAAAGACTTTACACAGGTAAAACAAATTAAGGGAAGGGAGGGGGCGGTGCTGCAAAGAGATGAAGAGATAAAGGATAGATGGAAGGAATATTTTGAGGAATTATTAAATAAAGAAAACCCAAGATCTTTCTATGAGGATGGATTACCAAATGTAGCTATGACAGAACAAGTGGGGAGGATGGAAGTGAGTCGTGCTCTGAATAGGATGAAAAATAACAAAGCGACTGGCCCAGACGAGATACCAGCCGAGGCATGGAAGGCACTGGGAGATGAGGGGGTGGATCTGGTGTGGGATCTAATGCAGAAGTTGTTTGACCAGGAGGTGATTCCGGATGAGTGGCGGACCAGCATCATAGTGCCTATATTCAAAGAGAAGGGAGATGTACAAGATTGCACGAATTATAGAGGGATCAAGCTAATATCACATACAATGAAGATATGGGAGCGAATAGTGGAGAGTAGGTTGAGAGACGAAACGGAAGTGTCAGTGGAACAGTTTGGATTTATGCCGGGAAGGAGAACGACAGATGCAGTTTTTGCATTGAAACAGTTGGCAGAGAGGTACAGAGAGGGGCAGAAGGCGTTGCACATGGTTTTTATTGACTTGGAGAAGGCATATGATAGGATACCACGGCAGGAAGTTTGGAGATGCTTAAGGGAAAAGATGGTACCGGAGAAGTATGTTAAACTGATCAAGGGGATGTACAGGGGAGTAACAACTAAGGTGAGGAGTAGCGTGGGTGTGTCAGAGAGCTTTGGAGTGGAAGTTGGTCTGCACCAAGGATCAGCTTTGAGCCCCTTCCTTTTCAATGTGGTATTCGATGTGTTGACGGACAGGATTAGAGGGGAGGCGCCGTGGTGCATGATGTATGCAGACGATGTTGTGTTGAGTGGGGAGACGAAAGAGGAGGTGGAGCAGCAGTTGGAAAATTGGAGAGAGGCGTTGGAAAGTAGGGGGATGAGAATTAGCCGAAAGAAGACCGAATATATGAGATGTGATGTGCAGCAGGACCGAGGAGGGGAAGTGACATTGAGTGGAGAGCGTGTTAAGACGGTGGAGTATTTTAAATACTTGGGGTCAACAGTGGATGCAGAGGGGGGAGCAGAGAGAGAGAAACTGTAGAATACAGTCGGGGTGGAAGAACTGGAGAGACGTATCAGGGGTGCTCTGTGATAAGAGGGTCCCAGTGAAACTGAAGGGAAAGGTATTCAAAACAGTGGTGAGGCCGGCAATGTTGTATGGAATGGAGACTGTGCCAATGAAGAAGAGCAATGAAAGAAAAATCGATGTGGCTGAAATGAAGATGTTGAGATGGATGTGTGGAGTGACGAGGAGGGATAGGGTCAGAAATGAGCATATAAGAGGGACAGTGAAGGTGGCGGAAGCATCTAAGAAGGTGCAGGAGGCCAGGCTGAGGTGGTATGGACACGTCAGGAGAAGAGAGGAGGAGTATGTGGGGCGCAGAGTGCTGGAGATGGAGTTGCCGGGACGGAGAAGAAGAGGAAGACCGAAGACGAGATGGAGGGACTGTGTGGTGGCGGACATCAGGGAGAAGGACTTGGAGGAAGACGTGGTATACGACAGAGGAGAGTGGAGAAGACGAACCAAAAACAGCGACCCCATGTAAAGATGGGATAATAAGCTGCGGAAGAAGAAGATATATATATATACACACCGGGTGATTACAAATGATCTTCCCGATATATATATATATATATAATATATATATATATATATATATATAATATACACACACCGGGTGATTACAAATGATCTTCCCGATTTTAAACATTTATTATGAAAAAGCTAACAAAGCTACAGCGAAAAGCAAGATATACAAATAAAGAAGAACTCAAAAAGTTTTATTTACAAGTTATTGAAGTTCAATATGTGCTCCTTGTGTGCCTTCTTTTGAGGTTACAACATTCCTGAATGAGTAATTGCCTGATCTTGGATCGGGCGTGGGGGGGGGGGGTCCATTCCTTGGCCAGTTGATCGCCCGATCTAACCCCCCCTTCACTTCTTTCTCAGGGGCTATGTCAAAAATGTTTTTGTTCCACCAATGGCAACAACTTTGGAATACTTGAAGGAAGGATATGTGGGGTTGTTAGAAAAGTTCAGTATGATATGCTACAAACTGTATGCAGGGAAAAAGAATACCGCTTTGATGTCTGCAGAGCCACAAAAGGAGCTCGTATTTAACTTCAATAGCATGTAAATAAAACTCTGAGTTTTTGTTTATTTGTATATCTTGCTTTTTGCTGTAGCTTTGCTAGTTTTTTCATAATACTGTAAATGTTAAAAATCGGGGAGGAGATCATTTGTAATCACCCGGTATATTATTGTATTGTAGTGTAGTGGCTAGCGCCCTCCCCTTCTATTCAAGGGTTCGAACCTTGGTGGAGCCAAATTTGGCATTATGCAAATTCATACATGTTAATGCCTGATACGCCATATATATATATATATATATATATAATATATATATATATATATACTGTATATATATAAAACCTTACCTTACAACCTTACAAAGGTTCCGCGCGATGACTTCTCATTTCGCGAAGGTCAAGCTTGTCGCCCCTCCTCTCGAGTTGGCCTGGTGAAGTAGTGAGTTGGATTCTTGCGCTCTCCACCTCACATAGCCAGGTACGCCCGGCTCATCGAGGATTGTTCTGAGCCAGGCGTCTAGTCTTCTTTTGAAGATTTCCACTGCAACTCCCTTCGTGTTTCTTAGGTCTTTGGGCAACTGATTAAACAGTTTTGGTCCTCTCACTACAAAACTGTTTTCTTTCAGGGTTAAGGATGTTCCCTGTCTCGCCTTCAATTTGGGAATACGATACAGTCTACCGCTTCTACTTTCCACCGTTGTTTGGGAGTTATGGGATTCAGAGTAAGATTAGGAACTAGTTTCTCCATTATTTTCCAAGTGTAAATAATGGTGTATCTCTCTCTTCTCCTTTCCAGTGAATATAGGTCTAGTTCTCGTAACCTTTTCCAGTAATTTAGTTCTTTACACCCATTGATCTTGGCTGTGAAGCTTCTTTGGATCCCCTCCAGCTGTCTAATGTCTTTTTTTATATGGGGATGTTAGGACCGAGCAGTATTCCAATTTGGGTATTATCAGGGTTTTCAGTAGAGGAATCATTACATTCCTATCCCTTCGTTTAAAGGTTCTCAATATCTGACCCGTTATTCTCTTTGCTCTGTTTACTGCTATCTTATTTTGTGTTTCAAATTTCGCATCATCTGTCATTACAACCCCTAAATCTTTTGCTCTGGAATTTCTCTGAATTCCTGTCCATTTGGGGTATAATATTCCTTGGACTTTAGGTCTTCTCTTTTTCCGTACCGTAATAGCTGAAATTTCTCGGTGTTAAACTTCATATTGTCTTCAGTCCACTTGTGGATTTTGTTTATGTCAGTTTGTAGAGATCTGTGTCTTCTGGGTTTCTTATTTTTCTACTGATCTTTGTGTCATCCGCAAAGGATGTTACTGTGCTGTCTTTGGTAACGTCCTCATCTATGTCAGTTAGCATGATTATGAAGAGTAGTGGAGCTAATACTGTTCCTTGTGGTCCTGAGCTGAGGACCTCTGATTCTGATGAAGATACTCCTTATACTGTAACGACTTGCCGCCGCTCACTAAGGAAATTATATATCCATTTCCCGACTTTTCCTGTTATTCCCATATATTTCAGTTTATGTATGATGATTCCGTGGTCACACTTGTCGAACGCTTTAGCAAAGTCTGTGTATAGTACATCATAGTTTTCATTACTTTCAAGTGAATCAATAATGTTGTTGTAGTGTTCCATTAGTTGTGATAGGCATGATCTGCCTGATCGAAACCCGTGTTGGTTATCATTGAATTTTTTCTGAGTTTCCAAAAAGTCATAGATTTTCTGTCTAACTATTCTTTCAAATATTTTAGTGAGATGAGATGTAAGCGACACTGGCCTATAGTTTTTGGCCTCGGATCGATCTCCTCCTTTATATATTGGGACTATGTTCGCGCTCTTCAGGATGCCCGGTATTTCTCCCGTGTCTAATGATCGTCTCCATATCCAGTATAGGGGCTCAGCGATTGCATTCTTGCAGTTTTTGATCAGTGTGGCATTCCATTTATCCGGTCCTGCGCTGAGTGTGTTTTTAGTTTCCCTATGGCTTGTGTAATATCATCCGTCGTAAAGTCGGAATCCGTTATACTTTCCCTTGTGGTTCTTCTTCAAAGAATGCGTTTCTATCGCATATCAATTTGTCAGTTTTTGGGATACTGAAAGATGATTCATACTGAGCTTTTAATATTTCAGATACTTCTGTTAGATCATCAAATAAATCCCTGTTCTCATTTTTTAAAGGTCCGATAGTCTCTTGAGTTTTCGACTTTCTTTTTGCGAAATTATAGAAGTACTTTGAGTTAGCCTTTATCGCTTCTATAGCGTCATCTTCTTCTTTTTCTGTATGCTTCTCGATTTGTTCCTGTATGACGACATCGATACTTTGTAGTTTATCATTTAATATTTTTCTGATGTTGTCATCTTTACAATTACTTAATTTTGCAGTCACTCTTTTTCTCTTTCGGAACAATGCCCTGTTTTGTCTTTCGAACCTGCTTCTCTTTCCTCTTTGTTGTATCTTTGGGACATGTTTTTCCACAATTTCTAGCGTCTTCTCCTCTAACGTCATTAGCATCTCTTCCGTTGTCTTGGCCTCGAAAATGGTTTTCCAATCTATTACTTCCATGCTGGATGTCACATCTTCCCAGTTTATAGCTTTGGAGTGAAAATTAAAAATTTCGAATTTGCTTCTTTCTGTTGTGCGTGTTCTTTCCTTTCCTGTTGCCTTTATATTAGTTGTTATTTCAATGATATTGTGGTCTGATATCATAGTTGGGGATATTTCTACATTATCAATTAGATTACTGTTGTTTGTGAATACCAAATCTAGGCACTTGTTTTTTCTTGTGTTTTCTGTTATTTCTTGCGTTAACATAAATTCATCAGCTAAAGCTAGTAGCATTTTTACCTGCTCCTGGTCTTCTCGTGTGCCCCCCTTGTCCTGGTGTATACATATATTTTTTCCTATCCTTTTATATTTCATGAATGGGAAATTAAAATCACCACAGAGAAAAATATTTGGGGTTGGAGAGTGTAGATCTTTTACTAAGTTTCTTACCTCTGTAATGGAATCTGAAAATTTTGAGGTAGGTGCGTTTGGGGGTCTGTACATTACAATTAGTACCATATTTAATTTTTCAATTTTTGCTGCTACACATTCTACGTAGTTGTTTGAGGTACTTATAGCCATTTCTGCTATGTGCCTTTCGCGTGTGTAAATAGCACATCCTCCTTTACGTCTCACTGTTCTGTCGGCTCGGAGGATGTTATAGTTGTCAATTTGTATTTCTTTTTTGTCAATACAGGACTCACAATTTTCACAATTCGCCTGGCAGTCCTTTAGGTGTGTTTCCGTGAGGCATGCAAAGTCTGCTCCAGCTTCTTGCATGAGTCCTTTCAGGTATGCAACTTTGTTCGTGGACTGGTTTGATTTAAGGCCCTGTATGTTGGCTAGGATTATTTTTATTTTTTCTTTCTTTTTCGCATACAGGTGGTTCCGCTTTGTTTTCCAATGGGGGTGCCGGTTTCGTTGCCTTGTGGTCCTCCGAGAATTTACCTCTTTTATCTTTGTCGGTACCTGTTGTCCCGATAACGCATGAAGTGTCTTTGTTCGTACCTTCTGTCCGGCTCTCGGATTTCTATATTTATATTTGTCAGCTGGTTTTGTAATTGCTGGAGAGTATTTAGCAGCTGAAATGTGTTGGCTGCGTCTAAAACATTGGCACTCTTTGATGTTCGTTTTTTCTGTTCCTTTGAGGGTGGTGGTATCGGCATTTTTTTCGTATTTGCAACTCCCATATCTTTCATAAGTGTTGCAGACCGTAAGATGGTGGAACATGCATTTCTTATCAAACTTGCAGTATCCACTTGTGTAATGCATTTTGCATAATGTGGGATGTGCATATATGCATTGCCCATCCCGATATCTGCAGTTTCCTTTCGCGTAGTATTTGCATACGATATTTTCTACGCTTCTGCTTTCTTTCTTATTATTTCCAAGTTCTTAGTTTTGGCATTATATATATATATATATATATATATATATAATATATATATATATATATATATATATATACAGGGTGTTTCATAACGTGAGACGCACTTTCAGGATGGATTCAAGACCTGAAAACAATGAAAAAGGTTTACATAAACATATGCCCGAAATCGCTTTGTTTCCGAGTTACAGCCCGTTATGTGTTCCAGCAAGTATCCGCCTTACCTTTAAAGGAAGTGCTAAAAATGACCGCCTTGTGCTTGAATACACGCCTGAACACGCCTCGTGTTCCAAGTATTGCTCGGATTTTCTGGCATCCTTGTTCTACACGTTGGCGAAGCATTTCAACGTTGTCAATGGGTGTCACGTAAACGATGGATTTCAGATGACCCCACAGGTAAAAATCGAGTGGATTCAGGTCCGGGAGCGAGCAGGTCACGCAATGGGTGGTCCTCCACGCCTATCCATTTATCAGGGAAATGGTCATTCAAATAGTCTCTGGCTACTCGACTAAAATGAGGCGGAGCGCCGTCATGCATAAACCACATACGACGTCGGACACCAAGAGGAACTTCATCTAGTAAATCGCTTAAATCATTCCTTAAAAAATTGGAATAGGATTCTTCTGTTAATCTTCCAGGCAAAACAAAAGGACCGATTAAGTTGTTGGCAATAAGTCCTGCCCATACATTGATACTAAATTGTTTTTGGTGCCTTGACTGGATGATGGCAAGCGGATTCTCTTCGGCCCAGTGATGAGTGTTGTGAAAATTGATCACGCCATTTCTTGTGAAGGCAGCCTCATCAGAAAACAACACGGAGGATAGAAAAAGAGGATCGCGAGCACACTGTTGAAAGAACCAAGTACAAAAAGCCTCTCGTGGTGGGAAATCAGCTTCAGTAAGTCCTTGTACTCTCTGAATGTGATATGGGTAAAGCTGTTGTTCCCGTAAACTTCTCCACACAGTTGTGTATCTTACACCTTCTGCTGCTGCTATCCTTTGGATGCTGACACCAGGATGTTCCTCCACGCGATTCAGGACCCGCTCCTCCAACTCAACAGTTCTGGCGCTGATTGGTCTACCACCATCTGAAACTCGCTTGTTGAATAATCCTGTATCATCAAGACGCTCGTCTATTCTCTGAAAGGTCTTCTTATCTGGCAGACGGCGATTCGGAAACCTTTCCGCATACAGCCGTCTTGCTGCGGCCGCATTACACTCAGCAAGTCCATACATGAGATGCATGTCTGCCATTTCTCTGTTTGAATAAGCCTCCATTCTCACTTCAAATGCACATTATCACTGAATAGCACAAAAACTTTAAGGTTTTCACTGGACTGCATTTATTCACGGTAAGAAGTTACAAATATGAACACTGAAACACCGCGATGCACCTCTGACTGACTGATGGCTCTACACTCAACGATATTGAAACATTACAATCGGTAAGGCCATACATAAAATAAGTCTCATACACACTCACAAACATTGTCGGCAAGCAGTGTTTATAAACAGTTTGCGGAAAGAATTGCTGGAACACAAAACGGGCTATAACTCGGAAACAAAGCGCGATTTTGGGCATATGTTTATATAAACTTTTTTCATTGTTTTGAGGTCCTGAATCCACCTGAAAGTGCGTCCCACATGTTATGAAACACCCTGTGTATATATATATTCTTGATTGCAAAGTTTGATAATTTTTATATGGTTATTTCCCACTCAATGTCATTTCCAGTCCCATCCGCAGTCCTCAAGTGGAATAGGGTAAAAACAGGGTGCGCGAGTGAGTATTTTCTGTGAAGGAAAATCTAACTTAAAAGTGGGAAATCCTACAAAGGGAATGGATCAATTTGAGAATTGCTTCCTTTGAAATTCTCACTCGTGGATAGCCATCTCACATCTGAAATGGAAATCGAAGTTTTGGAATAATAATAATAATAATAATAATATATGGGCTGTTTAACCTCCTTCGTAACAGCAAAGGTCATGTGACGGAAAGGGCCGATACTTTCACGCGGAATCAGAACCACAGGTCCCTACGTCATCTGAACCCAGAGGTCGATCACTTTTCGAACCAAGTTTGGGAAGAAATTCACACGTAAACCCTATCGCAACTTAGTTGGTCTGAGTTCATCGTGATGTCTTTGTTTGTCACTTCTAAGGTCATCATTGTTAACAGAGAAATAGAGAGTTTGTAGAAGGTAATGCGCGCCAATTGTCCTATTTCAATGCAACAAAAGCTCAGTGAAACCCGTTGAAACCGTATTACAACGATTGAACGCATAAAGTTGAAATTTGAATCGTGTTCGAGTGAGACGAATGAGGAAGTGATTAAATTTAATATCTGCTTTTCTTCCCTTGTATGAAATAAATCGAAAACGATTTTAAGCATCAGTGAAAAATACAGCTTTGCTCGCGAAGATGAAACTTTCATTTTCGGGAGTTCTTCTCTGGAATATAATCCGCGTATTTCCTCAGACGACGACATATTTGAATACACGATGCTTTTCGATTTTTTACCCATGCTTTTACGTGCATGAATGGGTAATCATCGGTGAGGAGGGTCAGAAAGTGGCAGGCGCTCAGGACAGACGGGTGCGGCCCACTGAGCGGCTAACTCTTGGATTATTATTAACCAACACCATCGGGAATCGAACTCCCTACCCGAGTTTCTCCACTTCGCTTATAACGAAACGGTGTTACCCATCGAGCTACGGACGCTGGTAGCATGTATGGGTAAATTTAAAATTTAATAATAATTTTTGTTACTTAAGGATACTTTTGCATACTTATTGATAGCTTTTACGACTTTATTATTTTTGGTTTCCGTTAAATATTTATTGAAGGAATGGTTTGGTCTTAAAGCAATTATCAAAACCAGTTGGTAACCAAAATGGAATTTGGAATTATGTTCTAAATGTTGAAATCTTATAAAAAAAAACTATTTTAAAGTTAAAAATATATAATTAACCTGTTAACCCCTTACTGCACAGAGGTCTTTTCCGACACTGAATAAAATCGACTGGCATTAGTCAGAACAAAATCAGTAAAGTTAACACTGCGCTCTAAAGGGTTAAGCGTTATCAGCGAGCTATATCGTTTATCGGTGCGTATGAAACTGTATAAAGTGATGCTTAATGGGTTAAAATAGGAAAATAAAAAGTAGTTTTAGTAAATAATTACTGTCCGTAAGTTTTAATAATTTGCTTGCCAAGAAATTACTTTTTTAATTAGTTATCCCTTTTTATTCGCATAGACTGAAAATATATCCGTTTTTTGCGTATAACAATATTTTTCACAGCAGCAGAAAAGCCTAGTCACTTCAATTAAATGTACAGTCAATTTTAAAAAGTCCTTTTGTGAAACTGAAAGTTCCTTACCGATATTATCAGTAAGAAACTTTCAGTTTTATGGCACAGCTTTTGAACCAACTGTACAGTTGTATCTTCAATACGTTAATCCATACTAACCCTTATACATAGAAACTAGTATGTGAACCCGTTTTTACGGCGTCATAAAATGGTTGGTGCTATGAGTTTCTGATTGACATTAGATTTAGCCAATCAAAGATCGATTTCTTTGTGGATTAGTTCTGTTTCTGTGTTTGTTCGTTTGTTTGTTTGACTTCGTTTTATAAGATTTTTAGATCTCTGTATATCGAAACTGAGTTTCAAGTTTTCGACCCACGTGAAATTTCACTTCTAACCCCTTATTAAGATAGTATTATTTCCTACGTGTTCATAATTATAATAACCCGCAGATCGGTAAAATGGAGTAGGAAATCCTAAAAACTCGTAATTAATATTAAAGACGGATTAGAATATGTCAATGATCAATTTGTTTTCATTCATTGATCACTAAATATTAATGATCGGTGAGGCGTTTTAACGATTACAAACCATGAAGCAGTTTTCGCATCCAAGATCTCGCGAAAAAAAGTGCAAAATAGTTGATATGCAATAGTTGTACGACTGTTTTCAAACCTTGTAGCATTGTGTAAGTGATACCTAAACAAGTAATCTCCTCTTCCATATTCCCCACCCGTTCGGAATGGGGGTGGGATAATCCCCCAAGCCCGGGTTATCTAGCCCGACTCACTTAAAGAGTAAATGCCCATCACAATCCAACATGTGGCCCCTTTGTGCGAATAAAGCGTAACGCCACTCGGCTCTTGCTTTGGCAGCAGCGGGTTCCACCACGGAAACTTTAAGTTTCACGTCAAGATTTTGACACTACGGATAACATGTCTTAATCAAAGGAAAAATCATATATATATATATATATACAGGGTGGGCGGAAAGCAGCTCCCTATTTTGGATTGGTAAAAAAATACGTATATTATCCATTTATTTCAGAAGAAATAATATGAAAAGGTAGGCATACATGGTAGGTTTTCTCTAAATTCAATGTGGGCTCCAACTCTTTCCACCAGCTTCTGGAGCCACCCAGGAATGGCGTCCACTGACTTTAGCAGGAACTCCGGCGGGATGGAAGACATGACTTCCCGAATTCGGTCCTCCAGTTCTTCCAATGTCCTCGGTTTGGTGCGGTAGACTTCTTCCTTTACCCACCCCCAAAGAAAGAAGTCGCACGGTGTCAAGTCGGGGCTCCTGGCTGGCCATTGTTGTCCGTGAGTGGCTGGATGCCCACTTCCCTGGGCGTTGGATGGGTCGTCGTGGTCCACATCAATGGCCAGCCAGGAGCCCCGACTTGACACCGTGCGACTTCTTTCTTTGGGGGTGGGTAAAGGAAGAAGTCTACCGCACCAAACCGAGGACATTGGAAGAACTGGAGGACCGAATTCGGGAAGTCATGTCCTCCATCCCGCCGGAGTTCCTGCTAAAGTCAGTGGACGCCATTCCTGGGCGGCTCCAGAAGCTGGTGGAAAGAGTTGGAGCCCACATTGAATTTTAGAGAAAACCTACCATGTATGCCTACCTTTTCATATTATTTCTTCTGAAATAAATGGATAATATACGTGTTTTTTTACCAATCAAAAATAGGGAGCTACTTTCCGCCCACCCTGTATATATATATATATATAATTTTATCTTATTGTCTGAATGCCAGGAAGCTCAGAAAGCTCATTTACCCATTACGTGGGGTTGAGTATGTCCCAAAGGTCACCTGAGCCAGCGCAGAAGCAGGGTAAGTAACTGGCCCAACACCACCCAATGCCAGCAGCTGCGAGCGAACCAGAACCTCACTTCTCGGAGCCCGCCACCTCAACCACTGAGCTACCGGGCCATCTTACCTGAATTTAGATGTAATATTTTGAATTGTCAGTATGCGACCCATTACCCCCAGTTCTGCCTTTTGAAGTAGCTTTTCACGAGGGAAACTTTGGGAACCCCTGATTCTAAGCAATATAGTAATCTGTTCCTCATGTGAGAGTATTTCCATTTAAATTACTTTTTCTTTATCGTTCCGGTCGAAATTAAAAATGTAATAATGTTTTGTTTGCAAAGTTATTGTTGTTTTTAAAGTTTCTTATATACTGTGTATATATATATATATATACTGTATATATTTTTTTTTTGTAGGAAGGAGCGTCCGCAAAAATCCCTTCCCTCAGAAGGAGAGAGCCGAAATTAAGGTCCCCGATGCTCTTAAAACAATTCTTCTTTTTTTTATTAATTTTGAAAAGATTGTGTAGTGTGTAAGATGCATGTATGTGTAGTGAGAAATAGAAGGAGAAGTATGTGTATGTGTTTGAGAGTATGCTGGACAGGATATAATATATATATATACATTTAACTGCAAACACGCAGTATAATTAACGTAAAGAACGACGCTTGTATAGGAAATATTCCGCGCAAGATGAGAGAGAGAGAACGAAACAAATGAAAAAATGAGGTAACCACCCGGGAATCGAACCCGGGATCTTCCGATTGCCGGTCAGATATGATAACCACTACACCATGGGCCTCACTCCTTCAAATGCCATAATTCTTCTACATACGCGCAGAAACCAATGCCCCAAGGGGGCACCTCTCGCATGCCGTAACATTATATACTTAACTGCAAACACGCAGTATAATTAACGTAAAGAACGACGCTTGTATAGGAGATATTCCGCGCAAGATGAGAGAGAGAGAACGAAACAAATGAAAAAAATGAGGTAACCACCCGGGAATCGAACCCGGGATCTTCCGATTGCCGGTCAGATATGATAACCACTACACCATGGGCCTCACTCCTTCAAATGCCGTAATTCTTCTACATACGCGCAGAAAACCAATGCCCCAATGGGGCACCTCCCGCATGCCGTAACATTATATACATTTAACTGCAAACACGCAGTATAATTAACGTAAAGAACGACGCTTGTATAGGAGATATTCCGCGCAAGATGAGAGAGAGAGAACGAAACAAATGAAAAATGAGGCAATCGGAAGATCCCGGGTTCGATTCCCGGGTAGTTACCTCATTTTTTATTTTGTTTCGTTCTCTCTCTCATCTTGCGCGGAATATCTCCTATACAAGCGTCGTTCTTTACGTTGATATATATATATACAGTGTTGGGTACTAAAGCGTTAATCCGATAACAGTTAATTAACGAAGTTAACTTTTTTTAACGGACTATTAACGGAAGTTAATTTCCATTTATCGTTATCGGACCAGTTAACTTCCGATAACTCGATATTTAGTCTGTTAAAGTCCGTTAACACGTTAACTGCGAGGAGTCATTCACGGAAGATCACCGCTCCGCGAATGAATTCAAACCGCCATAACTTCAGTCTCCCAATTCCGTCCTCTGCCGCAGTGGAACGGCTCTTCTCTCTCGGCAAGGACATCCTGAGGCCCAAGAGGTCAAGACTGGCAGTTGGGCCTAACTTTGAGAAGTTGGTCTTTCTGAAGGGCAACCAGCACATTGTGTCATAGTCTTTAATAAATGTGCCTAAAATTTAATTTTACCTTTCAGTTCCTGCCATAATAATTCTCTGGTAAATTAAAATTTAGTTAATGGTTAGTGGTTACAAGGGTTTCAAAACATGTAATCAGTACATTTTTTATTAAAAATAAAAAAAAAAGTTAAGCAAAAAAGTTGCAAAACGATAAAAATAGTTAAATACCTATGTATTGTTGGATTTTGCATAAATAAACATTTTCTATGGGTTTTAAAGCCTTTTTCCTTGATTTTTTTAAATGTTAGTAAAGAAATAGTTATCGTTAACGGATTATCGTTAACTTCCGTTAACTTTGTAGTAAAATTATCGGATTATCGTTATCGGAGTTAAAAATTGGGGTTAACGGATTATCGTTATCGAAGTTAACTTTTTGGTTAACGGTGCCGACCACTGTATATATATATATATATATATATATATATATATATATATTATATATATATATATATATATATATTTAGGAGAAATCCAATGACAAGGAGGAATGTAAATGCCATGAAAAGTCTTCTTTAATGCGCAACGTTTCGAGCAATACGCTCATCATCAGGCTAGATAATAACAATATGAAATTAGAATCAATAAATAAATGTGAACAAGACAAAATAATTTCCATAAAACCTATTCAGTAAAAGCAAATTTTAAAAAGACTAAAAGAAGAGGGTTAAATTCAAAGTTATAAAAATTTACATATAAAATTAACCAGAAATTTAAAAAGCTATTTTTAAATTACATATAGTAAATTTGAAATTAGTACACTGGAATAATTAACACTAATACAATGGAATAATTAACACTACGAACCTTTCAATGCTGGTTCGTGCCTCGGAACCAGCATTGAAAGGTTCGTAGTGTTAATTATTCCATTGTATTAGTGTTAATTATTCCAGTGTACTAATTTCAAATTTACTATATGTAATTTAAAAATAGCTTTTTAAATTTCTGGTTAATTTTATATGTAAATTTTTATAACTTTGAATTTAACCCTCTTCTTTTAGTCTTTTTAAAATTTGCTTTTACTGAATAGGTTTTATGGAAATTATTTTGTCTTGTTCACATTTATTTATTGATTCTAATTTCATATTGTTATTATCTAGCCTGATGATGAGCGTATTGCTCGAAACGTTGCGCATTAAAGAAGACTTTTCATGGCATTTACATTCCTCCTTGTCATTGGATTTCTCCTAAATATTAAATTGAAGCTTTGTAGAAGCAAACCGCATGACTATATATATATATATATATATATATATAGGTTGTAAGTCTGGTCTCGTAGGAAAATGTATTTTAAATTAAATTTACGATGTTCCAAACTTAATCTGGTGTGATTTGTGCACAAACAGCACGGATATTTTCTTCAATGTCTTCAATGGTACGTGGACGGTCAATAAACGCAACAGACTTAAGGTGACCCCAGAGAAAAAATTTAGGGGTGTGACGTTCTGGGATCTTGGTGGCCACTCTATTGGTCCCCTGCGCCAATCCATCACCCAGGGAGAACTTCATCCAAACACGTCGCGCTTGACTGCCAAAGTGAGGTGGTACTCCATCTTGCTGAAAGTAAAACCGATGTCGACCGACAGAACGCTGACCAGGTCGTGGTTTATTGGGATGATGACGGTGAAATTTTTCAGCTGTCTGTCTTTGGCTAAGGCCAGAATCGCGCAAAAGAACAATTTCCGCCTTTCCCTTAGGAGTGTAACTCGCTTCCTTATTAGCCATTGCGTGTTATTCTACCTGCAACAAAAGAAGATCTCGAAACAAGACACGAATTTGAACATTTGTTTTAGTGCTAATATTCTACTTTTGTAAATTTAATTTAAAATAAATTTTCATGTGAGACCTGACTTAAGGGACACCCTGTATATATAAAGAATAAATCCCGTCCTTCGTACGCAGAAAAAGTTTACCAACGACCTCCAGTTTCAAGACGCAAATCACTATTTTTTCGTTTCGAAAGAAACCATTTATTTGAAAGAATATTTGAAGAAACAGTGCACGCACTGAAAAAGGATGTCGTTCTCAAGTTAAAAAGCATTGGCTGGTTATAATAATAATAATAATAATAATATGTATTGTTTCCTTATATATTCTTAGAAATAAATGGACTCCTTTCACTTCAGTAAACGTTTACGACATTTCCGGCGACACGAAACTTAAGTGCATATACTATGTATAACATTTGAATAAATATTAAACTGTATATGTTGACGGCGCTTTTTTTTTTAGGGATAATTTAGTTCTCTTTCCAAACGTGGTAGAAGAGAAAAAAAAAGTAATGAAAAAGTGGACGGAGCCCCGGGGCTTGTTATCGTGGTAACGGTTCGCCTCTATCTGTCCTTCATTTACAAACAAAAATTATTTGGTGTGGAAGGAAATATAGTTTTTGATAAAATAAAGGATCAGTTGATGAAGTTTTTATTCCTATCCAAAAAAAAAACGTACAGGCTCTTAATTGTTACAGAATGAAATATTTTTAATGAATCTTTTGCGACGATAATAACAAAATAAATGTCAAAAGATTCTTTGACGAGCTATAAACTATTATCGTTCCATAGTGTTTTACTGTTTAGATCGTTAATTGGAAAATTATGAGCGGATTACAGCATTCACGCGGTTATCCGTGATACACTCAACCGTGACTCTAGTTAACCTTGATTTATTAATTATGATCATTGTGCACTTATCCGTGATCGTAACACAACCTTGATTTGGCACGGTGTTTACATCCGCGGCTCGCAACGTTAGCAGGAGGAGGGGTTACAATCTTCGGGAGCGGATAATCTTCACGTCTTGTGATGAGTACAAATTCCTTAATTGTATATTAAACTGTAATAGAATAATACTGTGTGGTGGCGGCGCGAGGTGGGAGGCAGCAGCAGCGTCTGCACCCACCCGCGCACCGGCGGGGTAGAGTGAGTTAACCGTGAAATTGGTTTATCTATGATCATGGACCGCCCCTCAGTCACGGATAACTGGGTGAGTATATCATTAATGAGATTCCTTTATCTGTTTTTCATCCTATCGCTCCAATTCGATCTTTGGATCCTGTCCGCAGGCAGTACTTTGGTTTCTCATGGAATGATTACTGCTTCCGTGGGCGAGGCCCCTCCGAGTGCACTGACCGCATCACGGAGGTAATTCTTTCGGGTATGGAAGTGTACATTCCATATTCTTTTCCTACTCTAATGCAAAAGACCCTGGTGTAACTTTTCTTGTTCTAATGCTCTCCGCAACAGAGAGAAGGCTTTCAGGCTTTCAGGCTTTCTTTCTGGACGATTCCGGTGCCGTTCCTCCATCTCCCCCCTCTGACTTAATTACGCCTGAAATTAGAATCTCTTCAAAAAAAAAAAAATTTTCTGCCCTGTAAGAATATTCAGCTTTTGTTAATATACTTCTAAATTATGTGAGTATGCCTGTGTGTAAAGCTTAGTTCTCACTCCATCCGCTAGGTGGCGAATACTTGATATTCATTTGGCGGGATAACGCGATAAATAATGGAAAATGTTGTGAGTTTCATATCTTGTTTTATATATATGTCTACACAGTATAACATATATATATATATATATATATATATATATATATATATATATATATATATATATATATATTTCAACTGCAAAGAACACGCAGTATAAATAACGTAAAGAACGACGCTTGTATAGGAGAACATTCCGCGCAAGATGAGAAGAGAGAACGAACAAATGAAAAAATGAGGTAACCACCCGGGAATCGAACCCGGGATCTTCCGATTGCCGGTCAGATATGATAACCACTACACCTCATTTTTTCATTTGTTCGTTCTCTCTTCTCATCTTGCGCGGAATGTTCTCCTATACAAGCGTCGTTCTTTACGATATATATATATATATATATATATATATATATATATATATATAATAAAATCTTTGTTATATATAATAATATAATATATATAATCTTGTTATTTCCTACGCCACCAACTTTTCGGCCTATCAGGGATCCAAATAAACTATTGTCTCTGAAATCTAATAATAATACCAGAAATTTAAATGATATATCGAAAAAAATGCATTTTTTACAAAATTTGCATATTTATGAACAATACAAGTTGGACCCCACCTCGAACCACCACTCAGTTGGATAAAAAACATTATAAAAATTAATTCCGATTAAACTACAGTATATGTAAATACGAAGAAATTTAATCTATTCTCAAAAAGTATTTCATTTTTAAAACATGTTTCGTTTATAGAATTTTGGTACCAAACATACTGTAGGTGTACTTCAGGATTTTGACTCAACGATGAATCTTTGTGACAAGATGGTGGGAATTCCAGTTTAATTATGATGGAAACAGCTTACTATTCCCGATTTTACTCGCGGAATTCGGGGTAAAGGTGTTAATTTTGAAGTTAGAAGGCGCATCAGTATATTAAATTTTCATCATATAAGCAATCAATATATTAGAACTTTATTTTGACGCCTACTTAAATAGGAGTAGGCTAACTAGGCTAGGCCTTATCTGTACCTTTACCTAGGTCTATGTAGAATTTATATAGTCTTCATCTGTCATTAAAACTGATTTTTTTATAACATTAGGACCATACACTAAATTATGCAGATTATGTAGATCCTGTAAAGGCCTACCTTTATAGCTTAAATTAGGGAATGGCCAACTTCCTGCAGCTGCTTATAGGGCTACTGGTGACACCCTAACGTTACATGACTATCTCATTAATAAAATTTGCTTGCAACCAAGTCAACCTTAAATCATTTAATAAGTAGAAGTTAAATTTAACAAATACGACAAAATTTAGTTACTATGTCGAAAGCCACGCCCATAACCTCTTATTGGTCGAAAGTTGATGGCCTGAAAATTGCTAACCAATCTTGTACTACCATCTAACCTGCGTACGCCAAACTCGGATATAAGACTATCTCTGACCCATATCACGTATGAACTGGGCGTGGCTTTCGACCTTTCAGAAATCTCGTGGACCCAAAACTACATATTGTATATAGGCTTGGACCCTGTAAATAAATTAAGTGAAATAAATGCCAATACTTTTTTCTAGTTGCTAATTCAGTTTGCCTATAACTAAGGCAGTTATAGGTCAATAATGACAAGTAAAGTTCAAAGTAAAAGCTGTAGTACGGCAGCTTTTTTCTTTATTTTTTAATAACATAGAACTGCTTAGTCATAAGATGTTGCTTTACAATTAGAAACTGTTACTTGAGTCCTAGTTTAACGCTTTCTTTCCAGTTTGGCATCATCAATTAACGACTTAAGCGTTGAGGCTGCTTTACTGGAATCCGCCATTTGCAACAACGACACCTATCAGGTCAAAAGGCTTCTTCAGCTCCATCATGAGAAGTTCAATGTAAGTATATAGGAACGGAAAATTATTATTATTATTATTATTATTATTATTATTATTATTATGTCTTTTCAGTTTTGCTGAAAAGATTTTTTCCACGAAGTATTTAGAGTAATTCCAGAATAAGGCAACTGATATGCTTACACAGTAAATAAGATATTACAACGCTTCGCTTAACTACTAAAGAAAGTCCTCAAGGTCAGAAGGAAGAATCATGAATCTCTCTCTCTCTCTCTCTCATTATATATAAGAGAGTATATTTTATATAGAGAGAGATTGTGAGCGCAGTTACTTCATGAAAAGTTGCTCAATAAAGCATGTGATGTAATTTTATTCTACTTGACCGTGATTTGTGGTTTTAGTTTTTGATAAGTGAAGAAGATTCAACTTTTTCAAAAATTATTCACATTTCTTTCTCACACATTTATTTATTTTCTTTTTGAAATGTGAAATCTTTTACCATTTATCTTTTTATTTTGTTGAATGCCCGGTTAGGTACTGATGAAAGCCTTGTATAACGGCATGTAGCCGAAACTCTACTTCGACTTATTATAAACATTTGTATAATTTCTACATATCAAGTTATTTTTTTTTACTCACAAAATCAACTGCAAAAAAGAATACCATAATACCCATAGGCAGATTTAAGTACGTATAGGCAGAGTAGGTAAGTGCGTAGGTGGCAAATTTTGTCGTATTTCAACATACAGTAAATAGGGCAAGGAAACAAAAATAGAAAATAAATAACTTGTAAGCACTACAAATTAAATGGATTCACAAATGAGTTTAAAAAAAAAAAAAAAAAACTCTAATACCAAACTAGCAATATCAAATGACACAACTATAAGCCACTGCGGTGACAATTTCCCTGCCTAGGGGCGGCAAAATGGTAAGTACGCCTCTACATATACCCAACTTTCGATATAATGTCAGTGTCCATTATATCGAATGTTGGGTATATAGTATTCATTTTACCCTATGTAATCTACACTTCCATACGTCACTCACATTATTACCATTACTGGATATTTGTGTATTACTGGATAGTTGTGTAAACAAAGGCCCCGATCATTCGAAGTGGAATTATTCCAGTACAGTTCTTATATTTTTGAATGGCAATTCCTTGAATATAATCAGGACAAAATAATTAAATTTTTTTTTCATTTGAAAACATGAAGCATCTTCCATTTGACACATTTTTATACCAAAAGTTCCGACTTCATTGCACGTCAGAGGTAGTGAGGTTGGCGGCCCGGCAGGGGTGGGGGCTCGGGGGGATGTTGGAATTGTATTATTTTAGTACTTTAGTGCGAGATGAAAACTTTCACTGGTTTTGTTTATATTTCTAGATATTTCTAGATTTTTCTTTAAATATTTTATTTAATTTTCCCAGGTATCAAAAGTTACCTTACCCCAAAAAATTACCCCACTTCATGTGTGATTTATCAAACACTCGAACTCCCTTATACCCAGTTGTCTTCACACACACACACCATATATACAGTATATTATATATATATTATATATAATATATATTGCAGTAAATATGTAATTTTATTAAGTAAAATAAAAGCATTTTTACTGTACCTTCTCTACATATGGAGGAACTACTGTAGTCCCCTTAGTGCATAATAATAATGATTGGGTTTGTTTAACCGCAACATCTAAGGTCATATGACGGAGGGGACCTACAGCTTTACGTTGGACCAGAACCACGGGTCGCTACATCACCTGGACGCGGAGGACGGTCTCCCATCCATCTACTACCCAGACTCAATGTCGCTTAACTTCGCTGATCAACGGAAAGTGGTGTTACGACATTGGCTACACGACGTAGCTCTCCCCTAGTGCAAAACATGATCTATGGGCCCCAGTGGTTCCCAACCGGTTTTGGCTTATGGCCCCCCTTAGGAACCTTATTTTTTCCCGTGGCCCCCATAAGCATTATTTTCAGTAGGTAATATGCAGATTTAACTCTATTTTACAAAATAACATTTTCCTGTGGCCCCCTTCAAATGTGCCATGGCCCCCAGGGAGCCATATGGCCCCCGGTTGGGAAACACTGATTTATTAATTTCTATGCGATGTCCTCTCAGCTCACGATACTCTCGACGGAAGAGTCCTGTCCAACAGTTTTCCTCTGGCTTATGATAGAGGAATATTATGGCCACCAACATCACCAGATGTAAACCCTGTGACTTTTATCTATGGGGTTATTTAAAAGATGCAGTGTTTAAACAGAAGCTATACACAATAGAAGAATTGAAAGTAGGAACTGAACAAGAAATTTCTCAGATTTCAACAGATATTCTGTGAGTAATGAAAAATTTTCTTGTTCGTGTGCAAATAGTTAATGAGCTGAGAGGACATCACAGGGGACATGTTTTGCACTAGGGAACTAATTCCCCATGTGTAGAGAAGGTACAGTAAATATTTCATGCAAAAAAAAAATCACCATACACACACACACACACACAGTATATATATATATGTATATATATATATATATATATATATATATATATATATATATACATTCAACTGCAAAGAACACGCAGTATAAATAACGTAAAGAACGACGCTTGTATAGGAGATATTCCGCGCAAGACGAGAAAGAGAAAACAACAAATGAAAAAATGAAGTACCACCTGGGAATCGAACCCGGGATCTTCCGATTGCCGGGTAGTAGTGGTATCGCGTCTGACCGGCAATCGGAAGATCCCGGGTTCGATTCCCAGGTGGTACTTCTTTTTTTCATTTGTTGTTTTCTCTTTCTCGTCTTGCGCGGAATATCTCCTATACAAGCGTCGTTCTTTACGTTATATATATATATATATATATATATATATATATATATATATATACACACACACACACGTATGAAATCTTGAGTTGGGGTAATTCAGGCCGTTCCGTTTTTCCCAGTATTTACTGTTATGAACCATATACGTGACGACCTGCCCTATGAGACACTTGAGATTGAATATTGATAGTGTGAGTGGCCGCCTCAATCCAACCCATGATCCATCCAGCAGCTGGTTGCGAACCGAGAGCCTCACCATCCAAAGGTACCCGGAGCTCATAATATTAATGAGACGTATACAAAAAACTTGAATGAAAATAAGAAGTCAGTTGGAAGAAATGGCTAATATACAGTTTTGCGGCCACCAGATTTTTTAGTCGAAAGCCACTCCCATTTCATACGTGATACAGTTACGATACGCGGTTAGGCGTACGTTAAGGTTAGGTGTAATACAAGCAATTTCCCACGTCATCAACTTCGGCCAATCACGGGTCATGGTCAATGGTCATATTGACTAAAAATATTGTCTTATGTATGGTAATAATTTTACGTTTAGTTTTAATATATAAATATATAATGTGTGTGTGTGTGTGTGTAAGGGAGGGAAGGAGAGTAAAGGGGGGAAATGAGTAAATATTTTTTTCCTTTTCTATTAGATTTTTTAATCAACTCTTTCGTTCTTTTGTTTATTTTTGTTCCATTTCTACAGCCATTTATGTGATTAATTTCGAAAATTTATATATATATATATACACAAACTTCATTTCTAAATTGGAAAGATTTAATTTTATTATTATTATTATTATTATTATTTATTTTTTAATTAGTTTTTCATTTTCCGCAAAATTTCTTTGTCTCTTTGTTGCCCCTCCCCTCCGTTCGGGAGTTGGGGTTATCATTGAGGTCTTTGCTCACTTGTTTTCATTCCGAAATCCTTTCTTTTTAATTCTCACTTATTATCTCTTTAATTTTAAAAAGTTTTATTTTATTTATTTTTATTTTTTTTATTATTTTATTCTCATTTATTTATTATTAATTTTATTTTTTATTGTGTGTGTGTGTGTGTGTGTGTGTGTGTGAAAATGTGTTTTTACGAATCCACCGTCTTAGTTTTCGCATTTCCAAAATTAATCGAATCGATTCACGTTTTGTTCGATTTTACGAGGGGAAGAAACGTTTTCAGGGGGGTGTATGAGATCGACTCGTTCGCGCGTTCGAGTCTGAGTTTTTCGAGCGAGGTTCGCAGTCCAACCAAACCGTTCTGGTTACCCGTTTTGACGGACGAGCGATTTTTGCCGTCCATAATTATTTTCGCACCTCTGCCATTTTTATTCTCTCTTATTTAATCAATTTTCTTTTATTTTTCCATTATTTTCTTCTCTTGTCCCCCGACCCCATCCCCACCCCCTGTGTAACATCAGCCGTTTCACATTTTGCATTTTTCTTCATCCGTATTTGCCTTTGGGTGGAAAGTAGTGGTGGACCGGATGTCAGTTTTTCAACATCTGCGGATGCGGATTTTTAAATTCAATATCCGCGGATGCGAATGGGGATATTTAGTTAATCTATCAATATAATATAGAATTATGAATATATGACATAATTCTTGAAATTTCGTGATATAACTATTATTGCAGGCAATGCATAAGAAATAATATTAATATTTTCATTATGATAAAAATAATAACTTTCTCAAGAGTTTCAGCCACAGAAAATTCAATGAAACAAGTTTCATTCAATTTTCTGTGTTAGCAAGTATTTATATTTTGAGGTTTATATATTTGTTTCTTCATTAATAATTAATACTTTACATGAAATGTGCATGACTGGGCTTTATAAGCTACTTTATAAGCTAATTTCATTGTAAATTGCATAATTTATTAGAGGTAATATCCGCATAACATCCGCAGTCAAGTGCGGATGTGGATGCTAAAAATTATGCGGATGCGGATATCCGGTCCACCCTAGTAGAAAGTATGTTGAGATAAATTTAATTATTCATTTATTGTTATTTAAATATTTGGAGAAATTTACTCTTTTATTAATTTTTATTGAATTTACGAGTAATATGTGGCAACTCCGAGTATTAATGGCTGACGGGGATTTCGTGTAGATTTGCTGATATTAATTTATACGACTACGAGTATGTTAATATAAGTTTTAATCTGCTTTTAATTTCGAAAAGACTAATAATGATTTTAATTATTTGTAATAATAATGAATGCAATGTTTAGTTTTCATGTATTTTAAATTGTAAATCATATTAGATTAATTACTGAAAAGTTTTTGTGTATTGAAGTTAGCTCATATACGTGAATATTTGTTTTAACAATCAACTTAGCTTACGAAATATATATGAATTAATTAAGGAAAAAGAAAAACGATTCCAAGGCCTTTCGTGTATTCAGAGAAGGCAAGATGTCCGTAAATATATACAACGTAGCGGAAACCAAAGCAATTCTAAGCAGTTCTAAAGCGCTTTTTGAAAACAGAGATATAATAGAAAGAAATATTCTAGAATGTGCATTTATTCATTTTAAAAACAATTTCAATAACAGTGCGGGAATGTATAAAATTGACAATATCTTGTTAAAATTCCTTTTGCCTCTCATTAACTCTTGTTAAGTATGTGCTAATTGCTTTGGTTTCCGCTACGTTGTATATATTTATGGGCATCTTGCCTTCTCTCTTCATTCCCTGACGAGGTGTAGCTCTGAATACACGAAAGGCCTTGGAATCGTTTTTCTTTTTCCTTGTGGGTTTGCAGCATATATATATATATATATATATATATATATATATAATATATATATATATATATAATATATATATATATATATATATATATATATCCTGCAACAATGAAGTGAGTACGTAAAGTACGGACCTGGTATTCGCTGAAGGACGTCTGAATTCAAGGACAGATCCTTCCTTGAGAACAATCTTTCCTCGTTCCATTAGGGAAAACCAACTTAACACGCACCTGTTGCGAGAAGACTGTGTATCCTGTCACATCTCACAATATACTATTGAATGGAAGGGACAACGAGGTTCTTTAGAAACCCAGATATGAATCCTTTGAGTACATCTGAGAATATCTTGATTTCCAGCTGCGGAAAACAAAGCCTCCTTCCACATATGTATCAAATCGAAAGAAAACATTGACTGATTTTCAAAATTTGGATCACTGCACCGTCATTCCAAAAAATCTCTCCAATTCGATGCCACAAGTTCTTCAAGCCCTTCATGAAGCACATGGAAAGGCTACAGGATACTAGTTGCGTGTGTTTTTTTATGTACTAAGGAGGGGGCTAAGGGCGAGTGCCCGCAAAAGTGATCCCTCCACAGAAGAGAGAGAGCCAAAAACAAGGTCTCCAAGGCTCAATGATGCCATTTTTCTTTTTTTTTTTAATAAAAATTTTGAAAAGGTTGTGTAGTGTGTTAGATGCATGTATGTATGTATAGTGGGGAATAGGGGGAGAAGTGTGTGTGTTGGAGAGCATGCTAGACTGTTCACGGGGTAGATGAGACACGGAAAAAGATCAGCTAAGGAGGACAGTGATAGGAGAAACGGGAGTTCCAGCTCTCCCTGTCTCCTGCCTAATATCCACCCCGGAGTACTTCCCTGGTCGATTGGTGTCTACAATCTCCTCCTACACATATAAGTTCTTTACTTATCAATTATATCTCCAAGATGTATCTGTGCGTAAAATGTTAAACCTATATTTATTTTTTTGAATTCTTATTATCTGATTATATCCCAGCTCTCTCTCTCTCTCTCTCTCTCTCTCTCTCTCTCTCTCTCTCTCTCTCTCTATATATATATATATATATATATATATATATGAATAGGGAAATAGGGATTGAAGTTTAAAGTAAGTAATATGAACGTGTTTCCTCTTTGTTGTGTATTTAAAAATATATGCTTCATGTTCAAAAAGTGTGTGTTCTCAGCAATGTGTATATATAACGTGATGATGATATTATGCGATGCTACAATATAACATGGTTATAACAAAAAATAAATTCACAATTATTACTTCTGCGATCACGTGATAATATAGTTGGAAAAGGTGCTTTATTTTAATCCATTCTCCGTAAACCATAATAAAGAAATTAACATTTTTCAGTAATAATAATAATAGTCAGTCATGAAGGCAGGGAATGGGCACAGCGCTTAAGATCAGACAAATGCGGCCCATTGCGATAATTCCTGGATTATTGGTACCAGCACCATCGGGAGTCGAACCACTAACCTAAGTTTCGTCTTTTCCTTTCGAATAGGGTGCGTTCTGAGTTATTTATCGCACGATTTCGCTGTTATTCTCTTCTTCTCGAGGGAGCTTTTTGCCATTTCTCTTCAATAGAAAGAGTTGAGTGCTTGTATTTAGTTATATATTTTTAATAAGAGAGCGTTGGATGAAACAAGGTTTTGGTTTAAGTTTTTCGTATAATATATATATATATATATATATATCTTAGGTCATCCCATAAGTAATGTCGTTTTTTACGACAGATTAAGTTTAAACTAGTCCTACTCGGTTTAAGCATAAATTTTCCGAAGGTTATATCTAAGAGGAGATCTATCGTGTTTCGCTACATACTTTACAGACCTTGACCAGTGAAGACGTGTGTTTTGCTTTATGTGAACCCCTCATAAACATGGCGGTATCAGAAGAGCATATCAGGCATATAATGCTTTACGAGTTCAAAAAAGGGAATAGTGCTACTGAAGCAACGCGAAACATTCAGGAAGTTTATGGCAACGATATTCTGCATGTGAGGAAATGTCAAAGATGGTTTCAAAAGTTTAGGAATGGTGACTGCTGTTTGACAGATGCAGCACGCTCTGGACGCCCTGCTGAGTTTGATGATGACCTGCTGTTAGCCGCACTTGAAGAAGACTGTTCAACAACTGTCGAAGAATTGGCCCAGAAACTCAATTCATCCCAGTCCACCATCCATCGACATTTGCAACAACTCGGGAAAGTGCCTAAGTTAGGAAAATAGGTGCCACATGAATTGTCGGTCGACAATCTGAGGGTGCGGGTAAACATTAGCACAGCTCTTCATTCCCGTAAACTCCAAGATCCGTTTTTGCACCGTTTAGTGACTGGTGATGAAAAGTGGATATTGTACCAGAATGTTAAGCGCCGTCAACAGTGGGTTTGTGCCGGAGAACCAGCGACACCACAGCCAAAACCAAATCTTCACCCTCGGAAGGGTGAACCGCCTGAATTTTATAAACATGGCATTGAAAAGCTTGTAGGACGTTGGCAGAGTGTCATTGATTCCGATGGAAATATATACTAGATTAAAAAGTTTCAGTTGAGTTTTTTTTTGTCCTTCAAATTCCGATCAAAAAAACGACATTACTTCTGGGATGACCTGATACTTTCAGGGTTGAACCAGATTAGGACCAATATACATGAATATGTGTAGAAGTAGGGGTCAGTATGAGGCGATGTAAATAGGAAGAAGAGTCTGTCTATTCGAGCATCAGAAGCCTGTGAAGCTCACATAAATAACGATAATAAATTTTGGAAATTTGTTAAGAATCAAACGGATGTCAAAAGTGTCCTCCCTCCGACAATCGATGGGGTGTCTGGGGAGGATGAAATCGCAAAGCTGTGGAAAAACCACTGCTCTAACATTTTTAATAGTGTGAGTAGGGATAATCTAAAGATAAATTGCAGCGAAACGCCTGTGGGAAGGACAAGGGAAAACAGTTTATCAGTTCCTGAAGTAAAGAGGTTAATTAAAGAGTTAAAGACTGGTTCTACGTCAGGGGTAGCTGACCTATCGAATGAGCACTGAAAATATGCCAATGACGTGATATGTCTGCATATATCATTGCTCTTATCAGCCATGCTTTCTCATGAGGGTATATATCTTGCCCCTGGTCAAAAAATAAGTATGGAGACATTCTGTCCAGCAATAATTACAGGTCTATTGCTGTCACTTCCTGCTTCTAGAAACTACTAGAAAAACTCTAATCAGTTTGGTTTTAAAAGGTCCCATTCAACTGACCTGTGTATCTATGTACTTAAAGAAATAATATCTAAATACACTGACAGTAATTCAACTATTTATAGCTGTTTCCTAGGTATAAGTAAGGCATATGATAGAGTGAACCACAATATTTTATTTAAAAAACTAGAAGACAGGAAGGTTCCCACGTACATATTAAATTTATTGAAATTTTGGTATTCCCACCAATCTTTTACCGTTAGGTGCGGCAATGTACTATCCGAATGTTTTGGCTCCTTGCTCTCTCCTATGCTGTTTAATGTGTATATTGACGGATTAATTGCTTCACTTAATGAGGCAACAGTGGGATGTTGTATAGATAACACAAGGATAAATAACTTAGTTTATGCCGATGATATGGTATTAATAAGTCCCTCTGTTAAAGGTCTGGATCAGCTACTAAAAGTCTGCGAAGTGTATTCGCAGAAACATGATATTCTTTTTAATGTTACAAAAACTAAGGTTATGCATTTTCATCCTAAAAGCTGTAATCAACCAGGTGATATTAGGTTTAAAATGAATGGTGAAGTAATTGAGGAAGTACAAGAGTTTAAGTATTTGGGTAAACTATCACCAGCTCCTTGAGTGATGACAGATATATAAGCGAATATGACTATAAGGAACTTTCGGTTCTGTACAAGTGAAGCTAAAGACACTTTCGTACTTTCTGCAGTAATATATACGGACAGCAACTTTGGGTGAATTATAAAAAAGGTTCTGGCAGAACCCTAAATTTGCTGTACAACAGGTCTTTTAGACCAGTGGTTCCCAAACCCATGGTCACGACCCAAGTGAGGGTCGGGAAGGTGTTCCTGAGGGTCCCGGGACGAAAATTCTCAACGACTGATTCAGTCAAACTATATGAATATAAACACAACATATCAAAATGATTGGTCATTAACACTGCATGTACCAGCGTTTAGGGTCGCCCCCATAAAAGTTTGGGAACCACTGTTTTAGACTCTTACGTAATTACCCCCGAGATGCTCAGCTTCGCAAATGTTTGCCACCCTGTCCCGAGCTTCCCGGAGGTAACAAGATGTGCTCAATACAGTCTAATGCAACGAATTAAAAAATCACCCAACCGATTATCCAAGCTATCCATGAGTCCTGCCGTTTATCCTCTAAGCTATGGAATTCTTGGTAAGAAAACGTGTGTCTGTAGCTCCACTTAACTTCGACATTGCTGTATTATTTCAAATCAACTGTATCTATTTCTATCCTTAGTATGTGAACTGTCATTGTATTAATAATATTTGTCATATGGACTATAGTCTGCCAATAGACCTTTTCATTTAATATATATATATATATATATATATATATATATATATATATATAATATATATATATATATATATATATATATATATATATGATACACACAGACCGTGCATGGAACAAGGAACTCTTCTGGGATAATTAAATCCACTATAGTCCGAATAAGTAATGGTAAATGACAAATACCATAGTTTTTCTTTTCATGATGCAAGCCCGACGTGGGCAACGGGTCTCTCGCAAAGAGGTCCCATAAATATAGCTTCCCTCACCAGCTATCTGCAAAGCAGACAGGATCCAGCTTTGGGACATGGATCTAGGGTTTAAAGCAGCCTAGCCCCACTACATTTAGAACCTCAATATAAGTAAAAAACTCGTTGCATTCACGTCGGATTGAATAAATCAAAGAAAAAGGGGTAACTATTATTTTTAGCCAAAACCAAAACTTAAACCTCAACTGGCAGAATTGAGCGTCCACTTTTCAAGGCACATAACATGTCCGTTTCATGATGGGAATGAACTCAGAATGGTTCCCTGAGTTTTTTATGATACACACAGACCGTGCATGGAACAAGGAACTCTTCTGGGATAATTAAATCCACTATAGTCCGAATAAGTAATGGTAAATGACAAATACCATAGTTTTTCTTTTTCATGATGCAAGCCCGACGTGGGCAACGGGTCTCTCGCAAAGAGGTCCCATAAATATAGCTTCCCTCACCAGCTATC
The DNA here is from genome assembly GCA_023014485.1 of Bathynomus jamesi. Taxonomy (NCBI): domain Eukaryota; kingdom Metazoa; phylum Arthropoda; class Malacostraca; order Isopoda; family Cirolanidae; genus Bathynomus; species Bathynomus jamesi. Next base: position 19,569 of record JAJOZX010001545.1, on the reverse strand, counting down.
TGCAAAGCAGACAGGATCCAGCTTTGGGATATGGATCTAGGGTTTAAAGCAGCCTAGCCCATTACTAATTACATTACTTATTCGGACTATAGTGGATTTATTTATCCCAGAAGAGTTCCTTGTTCCATGCACGGTCTGTGTGTATCATAAAAACTCAGGGAACCATTCTGAGTTCATTCCCATATATATATATATATACAGTGTTGGGCACTAAAGCGTTAATCCGATAACAGTTAATTAACGAAGTTAACTTTTTTAACGGACTATTAACGGAAGTTAATTTCCATTTATCGTTATCGGACCAGTTAACTTCCGATAACTCGATATTTAGTCCGTTAAAGTCCGTTAACACGTTAACTGCGAGGAGTCATTCACGGAAGATCACCGCTCCGCGAATGAATTCAAACCGCCATAACTTCAGTCTGCCAATTCCGTCCTCTGCCTCAGTGGAACGGCTCTTCTCTCTCGGCAAGGACATCCTGAGGCCCAAGAGGTCAAGACTGGCAGTTGGGCCTAACTTTGAGAAGTTGGTCTTTCTGAAGGGCAACCAGCACATTGTGTCATAGTCTTTAATAAATGTGCCTAAAATTTAATTTTACCTTTCAGTTCCCGCCATAATAATTCTCTGGTAAATTAAAATTTAGTTAATGGTTAGTGGTTACAAGGGTTTCAAAACATGTAATCAGTACATTTTTTATTAAAAATAAAAAAAAGAAGTTATTAAGCAAAAAAAAGTTGCAAAACTTGATAAAAATACAGTTAAATACCTATTTATTGTTGGATTTTGCATAAATAAACATTTCTATGGGTTTTAAAGCTTTTTTTCCTTGATTTTTTTAAATGTTAGTAAATAAATAGTTATCGTTAACGGATTATCGTTAACTTTGTAGTAAAATTATCGGATTATCGTTATCGGAGTTAAAAATTGGGGTTAACGGATTATCGTTATCGAAGTTAACTTTTTGGTTAACGGTGCCCACCACTGTATATATATATATATATATATATATATACAGTATATGATGTAAACCCACAATGAAAAAGAAAAAGAAAAATGGTTTGCATCATTCATTCATTTCACGTGTTTAATTCAAATTGTTATTTTTGTTGAGAAAATTAATGTTAATGTGTTTTCCTTTTGGCTGAGCCTAATTTAAGATGTCCTTATACTTTCATTTGATGTAATAAGCTTCTAAAAGACGCAAGAAAGATCTTTCATTACACGGTCGTTTCCCACCGATGTTTATTTAAACAAACCTGAAAATTACAAACTGTAAATTCTGACCGTTTTGTGCAAAGCGATCCAAACTGGTATAAATCGGCGCCTCCATATATATATATATATAGGCCTATATACACACACCGTCTATGCAGTGATGATAAGACTGATTTTTGTCTCATTTTCATGTATTGAAACGTATATAGTTGAGATACATAGAATAAACCAGCCAAATTTTACATGCCGTAGTTGATATACAGCAATACTAACCTTTTGAGCAAAAATCTTTTATACCTCACAAAGGTAGTTTTATCTGCATTAACATTCATCTAGTGCGGAGGAACCTTCTACAAAGAATTTATTACCTCTACTTTCTTGTTTTATTACTAATACGAGGCCAGGTGCGTTGAGCAATAATAAAACATCAACTATTTTATGGTCCTCTCCTGTTTTTCAAATATTTTAGGGAAATGTCTGATTCTGGCCCAGGAAGTGAATAGAGATTTAACAAGCGTGAATTACGAGCTCAAATACTCCTTTCATCAACGGGGCAATAGCCAAAGTGAAGTTGCAGTGCGTCTCAAAATACTTAAAGAAGCAGTTTAAAGAACTCTATATACAGCAAATATACGAAGATGGGAGCCTAATTTGTTGTGACAGACAAGGTCGGCCTAGCATAACTCTTCTTAACAAATTATTCTGTGACAGCTTCGAAAATACTCTATATACAACAATTGAAGAGGACCTTGGAATTGCTGTTAGGACTCGCGCTATGAATGTGCGATGTAAGAAAAGATTACTATGATGTGAATAAGAAAAGGAGATTTCAGTTTGTAAAGAACTTCAGAAATGGTGTAAAAAAAGTTGTAAATTTGTGAGACTACTTAACCAGTTAAAGTTTCAGTCGAGCTTTATCACTAAGATTTTGGAACGTGGTCGTGGTTTTAGTATGGTATCAGGTTGCCTCAGTTCAACTCTCGTGGGTGATCTCGTTAAAATTGATGGGAATACGAATAAGCCACACTAAACTAGTATTTTTGGTTCAGTATGCACTGCTTAGTATAATATTTGTTTAACTGGGAGAACATTGATCCTTTAGCAATATAGTGACTCAAAACGTACCGCAATACTCAACAAATCTTACTTGGAGAGGCAGGAGAAGCGTATAATAACTTCAGCACTCCTAAGTGCTGAAGTTAGAAGTTACCACCACAAAGTCCTGATGTAAACGCTATGTCCAGAGTATTTACGGAAACGACTGAAGTATGACTTCTCAGAAATGAAGCCAATAAGCCAAAATGACTTCTCTAGTTTTGACCACTTGAAATGGTTGAGTCGAAGCCTTCGAGATGTGAGACCATCATTCGTGCTTGAGGTAGTCACACTAAATACTGAATACTCACTTGACTTTGTGGATTAATAGTAACTTGCTGTAATTTACTTGTAATATATTAAACTCGATAATTTAAATCAATGGTCGGCAACCTCTGACCCGGGGTCAATTGTAGTATATAGTGTATATATAAAATAATAAATATTATTACATGAGGAGTGTTTTTTATTTTAAAATGTCCCGAAAATAATGTATTTTGATTTAAATTTTGAACAATGACCCATTATCAAATCACCAATAAATCAAATTGACCCAGTTTAAAAAAAGGTTGCCTACCACTGATTTAAATTATGCTTTAAACTAGAAATGCATTTTTTTGTACGTAGCTACATCAGAATTCACGATCGATAATATATATATCAGGTCATCCCATAAGTATTGTCGTTTTTTAGATCGGAATTTGAAGGACAAGAAAAACTCAACTGAAACTTTTTAATCTAGTATATAGTGTATTTTCCATCGGAATCAATGACACACTGCCAACGTCCTACAAGCTTTTCAATGCCATGTTTATAAAATTCAGGCGGTTTTGAGGCAGAAAACGTACAAAGACTGGTGTGCAGGTCATCAAAAGAAGTATACTGTTTCTCGTCAAGATAGTTTTGCAGACTCCTGAAGAGATGATAATCTGAAGGCGCAAGGTCTGGAGAATATGGAGGATGTGGAAGTTTTTCCCACCCAATCTCCTCAATTTTTGTAGAAGTGATCCGAGCGGTATGAGGACGTGCGTTGTCGTGGTGGAACACGATTCCTTTCTGATTAACCAAAGAAGGTCTCTTTTCTTTTAGTGCAGTGTTCAATCGATCCAGTTGTTGACAGTAGACTTGAGCGGTGATTGTTTGGTTGTGTGGTAAGGTTTCAAAGTGTATTACACCACCTTTATCCCACCAAACACTAAGCAACACCTTCCGAGGGTGAAGATTTGGTTTTGGCTGTGGTGTCGCTGGTTCTCCGGCACAAACCCACTGTCGACGGCGCTTAACATTCTGGTACAGTATCCACTTTTCATCACCAGTCACTAAACGGTGCAAAAACGGATCTTGGAGTTCACGGGAATGAAGAGCTGTGCTAATGTCTATCCGCACCCTCAGATTGTCGACCGACAATTTATGTGGCACCTATTTTCCTAACTTAAGCACTTTCCCGAGTTGTTGCAAATGTCGATGGATGGTGGACGGGGATGAATTGAGTTTCCGGGCCAATTCTTCAACAGTTGTTGAACAGTCTTCTTCAAGTGCGGCTAACAGCAGGTCATCATCAAACTCAGCAGGGCGTCCAGAGCGTGCTGCATCTGTCAAATAGCAGTCACCATTCCTAAACTTTTGAAACCATCTTTGACATTTCCTCACATGCAGAATATCGTTGCCATAAACTCCTGAATGTTTCGCGTTGCTTCAGTAGCACTATTCCCTTTTTTGAACTCGTAAAGCATTATATGCCTGATATGCTCTTCTGATACCGCCATGTTTATGAGGGGTTCACATAAAGCAAAACACACGTCTTCACTGGTCAAGGTCTGTAAAGTATGTAGCGAAACACGATAGATCTCCTCTTAGATATAACCTTCGGAAAATTTATGTCTAAACCGAGTAGGACTAATTTAAACTTAATCTATCGTAAAAAACGACATTACTTATGGGATGACCTGATACCACAAATCGTAGGCGTCTTTCGATTCCCTCTTCAGGGGGGCAATAAAATCATTCAATCCAGGAATAATCTTAGTATGATAGTTGTAAGATTTAATTAGGGGGCTTCCTGCTTCTCTTAACAGGGATACTATCTTACTGTAATACCTATCTATGAGTTTACAGTGAGAATCATTTGAGCAAGGATTACTAGAGGCAAGATGCAAAATTTCTAAATTATTAAAGAGGTGAAATGTTCTCTCTCTGTATTCTATTCTCTGTGCATATTAACATTAGACCAATCGACGCGATTATTCTTTCTTATTGAGTTCTTGTTATGTCGTGTTGCGCATAAATTGGTAAAATTAATTAATAGTTGTAATGGTCTATGATCAGAAAGAAGGAAATCATGCAGAATATGAATTCTAACAATTCGATATTTTAGATTATTACTAGTGAGACAATGATCAATTCACCTGATGATACCACTCATATCACTAACGTATGTAAAATTACCACTGGTTACCCCTAATGTATCTACATCACTTATACTTAATTTGGCCGACTCGCACACGTTAGCCAATTCTACAAAGAATTCCGAGTTCACATGCGCGTTAAAGTCTCCCATTATTATACAATGAGAATATTTGGGGTTATCTGATAATGACTTAATTTTGTACACCAAATCAGTGTATTTATCTCGATTACTGCCGTTGTTGTATGGTAAATAGCAGTTTACAATTAATATGGAATCATTGTTCACTTGTAATTCAATGCCTAACAACCTTACATTATCGCTTGTTAAAAATTATATATGTTTGACAAATTTTTCCTTAATAAGAAAGCAACACCACCAAAAGGCGTACCGTACATTAATTCATCTGACAAGTCTACTGCTGATGACGCATGGTACATGAAGTCATCATCGATGGTGGAGAGGAATTTTAGCTCTTGCTTAAGTAGCCAGTGCTCTTGCAGAAGTATCAAATCTGCCCGGTCACAGATTTTATGAACATCTACAATTGAATTCCTCACTGACCTTACGTTATATGCGACTTAAATGTATTGATATATATATTGAATGAGGTAACATACTGGAATGTGTGTTTATAGTCCCATGTATGCAAAAAGATACCCCTAAAATGCTTAAAACCCAGGAGTTACCGGGGGCTCCGCCCCCCTGAGCCCCCGTCAGGGCTGCTGCCCCTGAACCCTGCTGGCGCCTAGGGCGGCCCCCAAACCATCGGTCAGCAAACCAGTCACTTTCAGGTTCTGGATCCGCCCCATATATATATATATATATATATACGCGCGAGTTTACCGAAATGTTTCCAAACCCTTCTTATAAAATTAAAATTTACTGTCGTTGTCTGGAAACTTTCACACCAACCCTCGTATAGGGGTGTAGTAATAATTTGGGGTGTAGTAATAAATTGGATAGAAGAGTGGTTGCGAGGTAGGAAACAGAGGGTGGTCGTTGATGGAGCGGAGTCGTGTTGGGCTAATGTAGCGAGTGGCGTTCCTCAGGGTTCTGTATTGGGCCCCTTGCTTTTTCTTATATACAGGGTGTACATAAAGTCGATCTATTTTTGTGAAGCACTTGGAAATTATATGGAATTCAATCATAAAATGATAAAGTGGTAACATTTATTAAATAATTAAGAGTAGGATTCGACGTGACGCCCATCAGTATCCCTGCACAGCTCAAATCGTTCCGCAGCATTTCTAAACACATTCTGGAGCATTTGCGGGGTTATGTTATCTGCAGCAGTTCGTATACGTGTACGTAAGTTTTCAAGACTCGTAATCTTCGTCTGATAGACGTGCGATTTGATAAAGCCCCATGCAAAGAAATCTAAAGGGGTTAAATCTGGTGATCTCGCTGGCCAAGGTCTTTGGTTGCTTCCGCGTCCGATCCAGCGATTTGGAAAACGTCCATTTAGATAATCCTGAACAATTTTGGCATAGTGACAAGGAGCACCATCATGTTGATAGACGACGGGGATAGGATTGTTAGTACCGTCGTCTATCAACATGATGGTGCTCCTTGTCACTATGCCAAAATTGTTCAGGATTATCTAAATGGACGTTTTCCAAATCGCTGGATCGGACGCGGAAGCAACAGACCTTGGCCAGCGAGATCACCAGATTTAACCCCTTTAGATTTCTTTGCATGGGGCTTTATCAAATCGCACGTCTATCAGACGAAGATTACGAGTCTTGAAAACTTACGTACACGTATACGAACTGCTGCAGATAACATAACCCTGCAAATGCTCCAGAATGTGTTTAGAAATGCTGCGGAACGATTTAAGCTGTGCAGGGATACTGATGGACGTCACGTCGAATCCTACTCTTAATTATTTAATAAATGTTACCACTTTATCATTTTATGATTGAATTCCATATAATTTCCAAGTGCTTCACAAAAATAGATCCTGACTTTATGTACACCCTGTATATTAACGATTTAGATGTCGGCCTAGTTGTACAGTTTCAAAGTTTGCGGATGATACGAAGTTGGGTGGTAGGGCGATTAATGACGAAGATAGAGGCAAAATCCAGGAAGATCTGAATAAAATCGTTGATTGATCAGTCACATGGCAAATGAGATTAACGTCGATAAGTGCAAAATTTTACATATAGGTTCGCGTAACGGTAATTTTTCGTATAGTATGTCAGGGAAGGAGTTAACAAGCGTAGAGCAGGAAAAACATTTAGGAGTTATAGTCACTGGTGATTTAAAAGTAGCGAAACAAAGTACAGCAGCGGTCAATAAAGCAAACAAAGTGTTAGGTTTTATAGCTCGGAATTTTGAGTACAAATCGCGCGATATTATAGTTCCTCTTTATAAATCATAGTTAGACCCCATTTGGAGTACGCGATCCAATTTTGGAATCAGCATATGCGAAAAGATATAGACAAACTCGAAAGAGTTCAAAGACGAGCAACTAAGATGATTCCGTCGCTTAGGTCAAAGGTCGTACGAGGATAGGCTTAAGGAGTTAAAATTGACTACACTCGAGACTCGGAGGCTAAGGTGTGATCTAATCCAGATAGCTTTTTCGAAATATCTCAATATAATAGGACTAGAAATAACGGGTGTAAGTTGACAAATAGAAGGTTCGAGACAGCAGTTGCGAAAAACTTTTTTACGCATAGAATAGTAAATAGGTGGAATAGTTTGCCAGTAGAAGTAATTAGTAGCATGTCTATAAACATGTTTAAAAATCGATTAGACGCTTATGTTGAGAGATTGGGTATAATTTAAGGTAGAAAAATTAAGGCTTTGTGGTTCGGAACCCACGTTAAATGGTAGGTCCCCTCCGCCACCACGGAGGACATGCACAATACACAATTATGAACACAGTTAGGTAGACCAGCCATGAATGGATCGTAGGGTCTTTGTTGGTCTGAAACTTTATAACATTATATATGAGAGAGAGAGAGAAAGAGTATATATAAAGTATTATATACATGTGTAATTTAGCCAAATGTTTCTAATTGCTGTGAAATTACGAAATATTTCTTTAACACAAATTTTATGAAGGTCACATAATAATGAGTGAGAAGGGCCTGAAACTGGCACAGCGTTCAGGCCAATTAATGCAGCTCATTGCTCTAACTCTTGGATATTATTACCAGCATCATTGGGATTCGAACTGAACACCTCACGAGTTCTCTCTATTATACATACATTTAAACACGCACACACACCTGTGTATATATATATATATATATATATATATATATATATGTTAACCCCTCCGTCTGTGGCCTTGGTCGGTTCGAGGTTGACAGGGGTTCTGGTTGGGTGGCAACAACGGATTTGTAACTCTGGAGTAGCTGGTACCGTGGAGGGAATCGCATTAGTTTTCTTCTATACTACTATCCGATTTCTTGTCGTGGATCGGAGGATTCTGTGGAGCTTACTAAATTCTCTGAAGCTTCCCCGATTCTTCTTGTAATGTATCGGGAAGTTATTTTTCCCTATTTAAGACTTAGTTCTCTGAAGAGAGCAAGGCTCGAAGGAGAAGACAAAGATTCCTCTCACTGTAGTTTACTGTTAAAATGTTACAAGTAATGCTCAGCCTCTAAGTTAGATCAGACAGTCAGAATAATTAGAATAACAATTTGAAAATTTACATGGGTTTATATACCCAAATTTTGTGGACAACATTATAATTTAATGTTGACTTGTTTAGTTTTTATTCTCTATAGGCTGCATTATTTTTGTACAATATTTGAAGATAAGGTAAATATTTTAGCTGTGGCAACGTCTAAACAGATAAGCAAGATATTTGAAGATGAAACCATATTTTTATCTTAAACCGCATATTGACAGATCTGGTGTTATCATGATCTGCCGAGTTAACTAGAAATGGAAATTGAAATATGCATTTTATTATGAATTACACTTAAACATGCATATGAGCGAAAATTAAAGGCTTAAGATTTAGAATTAAACGTTTAGGCAAGACATGACTTCATCTTTTATAACGAAGAGAGAATGTATACAGAAAATGAATATTGCAAAATTTAATCAGGTTTCATTATTTAGCTAAATCTAAAAAAATTATTAAATAATTTAAAAAGAAACAATTCACCAATTATTTGACAAAAATAGAAAGCAAATAAAAAATTTATCCAAACTCGCGTTATGCGATTTTTGTCTTTATGTAAGAATGAATATATGAACGTACATACATATGAATATAAATATTATATGAATATAAATATATAAGAATATAAGGATTATATAAATATACGAACTATATAAATGAATATAAGAATTATACGCATGAATCTAAGAATTATACGAATGAATATAAGAATTTGCTGAATGAATATAAGAATATAGGAATTATTCATTGTTCCTTTTTACACACACACACACACACACACACACACACATACATACACATATATATATATATACTATATATATGGCTAGGGTAATCTCCACCAAATTCAGTATCCACATTAAGGGAGAACCATTGAAGGTTTTAATAACACGCTTGCCCCTCCCAGTCTTCTCCGACGTTGTGTTTCAGTTTTTTTTTTGGTTGCGGCAGCATTCTAGTGTCTCTCCAGTATATGCGAGTTTCACACGCATGGGCAAGAATATGCATTTAATTATTATTATTAAAATGTAAATGAAATCTTTTAATTCTGAGGAATATGAGAGAAGTGGCGTGAGAAGAAGGCATTGAATGTGAAATAAAGTGAATGAATTAATTGAATGTGAAATAAGGTGAAAAATTTTCATATACGAAGTCGCCCTTAATTAAAAACATATAATTAACTTTGAGCGCCCTTCACACACACCGTAATTCGAGGAGCTTTTGTCCGACTGTTTCCTGCGGCCAGAATTTGTTGGAGATTTGGACTCTCTTTCTGGATGTTCAACGGCGTAGGGTGTACTTGCTTTACGAGTGGACACGCGATAAACGCGAACCTTTATAATTATATACCAGCAGAGAACCCGCCCTTTGTGCGGATAGCAAAAATATCCGGCCTCCGGGCGGAATATTTTTGGTAGTTCCTGCGGGAGGCTATTATTACCCTTCGGGTTATACATAGTTACTGTAGTCATAAATAATATAATACAAATTTTTTTATCTTTTATATTTTAACGAAAATATCACGACTTAACCTAACCAATCGTCAAGGTTAAATTTTAAATTAAATTTTTTTTACTCTACAGTAAAATTATATATATATATATATATACAGTATATATATATATATATATATATATATATATAAAATTAAATAAAAATTAAAAAATTTATTGGCAGACCATAGACCATATGACAAATATTAATAATACAAACTGACAATAGAATGCAATGACAGTTCACATACTAAGGATAGAAATATATACAATTAATGAGAAAATAATACAGTAATGTCGAAGTTAAGTGGAGCTGCAGACACACGTTTTTATACTTCGAATTCCATATCTTAGAAGATATACGGCAGGACTCGTGAATAGCTTGGATAATCGGGTTGGTTGATTTTTTAATTCTTTGCATTAGAGTGTATTGAACAAGTCTTGTTACCGCTGGGAAGCGCGAGACATTGCGGGTAGCAAACATTTGCGAAGTCGAGCATCTCGAGGGTGGGGGGGTAATTTATGTAGGAGTCTAAAAGATCTGCTGTACAGCAAATTTACGGTTCTGCCAGAACTTTTTTTATAATTCATCCAGAGTTCCTGTCCGTATATATTATTTCAGAAAGTACGAAAGAGAGTGTCTTTAGCTTCACTTGTACAGAACCGGACGTTCCTTAGAGTCATATTCGCTTTAGCACAAAGACTTCATATATATTTTTTAACAAAAATTAACCAACTGGTTAGGTTAATTGAATGCCCAGTTAGGTCAACGGTATGCCCTTGACGATTGGTTAGGTTAAGTCGTGATATTTTCGTTAATTTTATAAAACGAAAATATCACGACTTACCATAACCAATCGTCAAGGGTGTACAGTTGACCTAACCAGGCATCCAATAATTTTCCCGTAGGTTTCGATTAAGTTAGATTAAAATTTTTGTTTAATTAAAAAATTTTTTGGCGCAAGTGTAGTTTACGTCTCCCTGTGGTGCCTAGTGTAGTTTATGTTCCCCTACATTATCCTAGTGTAGTTTGCGTTCCCCAACTTTGTCCGCGTATACATAATCAAATAAAACGTTAAAACTAACAAAAATATTACGACTCAGCCTAACCAATCGTCAATTTATATATACAGGGTGGGCCGAAAGTCTGGATCCATAGGAAAATATTTATTTTAATACATAAATTACAACAAATGGTAAATACTTAAAATGAATATCAACTTTAACTCGTAAATGCGTATCCGTGATACTGTACAGTGGTTCGTACTCCAGTATAAACAACAAATTATAACAAATGCTCAAATTGGCGGCCTCTGACATCGAGACACTTAGGGATGAAATTTATGATTTTTAATAATTCTTCGAATTGACGTTCTCGAGATGCGTGTTTCATTTGATAATCTTCTTGTTGACTTTACTGGACTATTCGTTAAAGTTTCACATACCATTGCAGAGGTATTTTCATCAGTTGCAGTTTTTGGACGACCAGAACGCCGTCGATCATGTACACTTCCTGTTTCTTTGAAACGTTTAAACAACTTGCCAACAGTCGCATGTGTTACTGGATGCTTATCAGGATGATTTCTATTGAATTCGGTAGCAACTTCTGTGTGTAGCGGCTGTAGCGCCCTGTCTTGCGTACGTGAGCACAAGTTCTACCCGGTCTTCTGTTGTTAGATTCGAAGCCATTTCTGGGCTGAAATAAAAAAAGTATTTGAGTATTTATACTGGAGTACGAACTACTGTACAGTATCACGGATACGCATTTACGAGTTAAAGTTGATATTTATGTATTAAAATAAATATTTTCCTATGGATCCAGACTTTCGGCCCACCTTGTATATATATATATATATATATATATATATATATATAACGTTTTATTTGATGGATTCATTTAAAAAAATGCCTCCTAAAGATCTTAGTGTAGTTTACGTTCCTGAACTTTGACCTAGTGTAGTTGTGTCCCCTTTTGTGTCAGGGGGATGTAAACTACACTTGCTCCAAAATTTTAATTTTGTTTGCTGAATTGTAAATGCATAGAGCGAAAAGCACACGCAAGAGCTCTGCCCATTTTATGACGTGTCTATGATGTCACTATCTTTCAACCAATCCGGAATACAGAGGGACGGACGGACGAACAGGAGTCCTTTATATATATATACAGTATATATATGGTGTCCCATAAGTCTGGTCTCATAGAAAAAAATATTTTAACTTTACAAAAGTAATAAATTAGAACTAGAACAAATGTTCGAATTGGTCTTGTTTTAGGACCTTCTTTTTGTTGCAAGTAGAATAACACGCAGTGTCTAATATGGAAGCGAGTTACACTCGTGAGGAAAAGGCCTCCGCCTACCTGCAACAAAAAAAGGTCCAATAACAAGCCATCAATTTAAACATTTGTTTTAGTTCTAATGCATTACTTTTGTCAACTTAATTTAAAATAAATTTTCCAATAAGACCGGATTTATGGGACACTCTGTATATATACTTTAAAATATCTTCATTTAATATTAGCAGAAAATTTCTCTGGATTTTAAGAGTTTACAAATTATGAGGCGCAGTTTTGTTAAAACGAAGCTAAATAAATTACGTTACTTGAAAATTATTTCCATTTAGATTAAACCCATCTAAGATTATATGTGGAATTGGGATTGATAATTTCACGCGTTTAATTTAAACCAAATTTATTTTTAAGTAACATCGCTTCATTAGTTAAATTTTTAACAAAACTGAACATCATAATTTTGAATATAGTATACTTTGTTAGTCTAAAATCCTAATAAATTGTTTATTTCAATTAAATAAAGAGGTTTTGGGTGTATATCTCAGAGATTGCCTTGCGAATGCTAAAGAATAATAGGATGCCGTTTTTCTTGCTGGGTTTTTTTATGTATGTAAATTTCATTGTTTGAAAAATCTAAACAAAAAACTCGGGTCCAACAAATTCTGAATATCTTGTTAAAATTTTTATGCTTTTCAAATCTTGAATGGAAGTCAGAAGATAAAAAGATGTGTGTGCGTGTGTGTGTGTGACACACACACACACGTGCGCATCTCTGCATAAGCGAGAGACCGACTTTTTAAATGTATATATCTGTAAAACCTAATTAACTAAACTTAATTTAATCTAACCTAATGCTAGTGCCATCGAACCGAGAAGGGCGTGTGTTAAGTATTTCGGTCGCGATTGAGGACTTGAAGGGTGGTTTCTGTTACGTTAGTAAATAGTAAGGTGCTCGTTAATTTCGCTTAACCTTATCTAACCAAACCTTAACCAACCTAACCTAGCGTAACCTAACTAAAAAAATACATCACAACATTGTGAATTATCACACACTCGACCTCGCGCACATTATTTTCACAGTAAACCGACGGAAGGTCAAGGTAAACTATCCGTTTGGTTTTACGTCATCGTAAACTCTTCCAAGAGGAAGTGCATTAAAGATTTTGTCTCCCATTCCAGTTTTTGTATTTTGTGCAACATTATGGAATGGAAAGTTATCACGAAAATTTTGTAAAAATCGTTATAACTCTTTTCAGCCACTTTTAGCTCTTTAAAGTAAAAAAAAATTTCGCACTTTTACCCTTTTTAAAGTCAGATTTAAATTTTTGTTGTTGTTGTTGTTGAGTGCGAACTGAAGAGTAAAGTATATCTGATGATAAATTTTCCGTTCCAGTTTTTAAATTTTAGTGAAAGCACCTCATTCTGATATAACAGTTATGTTGAAACTCGTTCGGCTCGCCTCCCTTCACGGTTTTCTACTCAGTTATTAGTCCCTTTTCGATGTCATTCCTCATCTCCAAATCTTACTTAAACAAAAATGCATTACCTAACCGGAGGAGGTTTCTAAATAAGAATTGTAACGTACAGTTTTGGAAAAAAGTTCGCGTAGAAACAATTTCCAGAAAGCCTAAAAAATTATTAATTGGTAATATTCTGTTTTTATGTGGATATTTTATTCTTTCTGGTGACAGTAATAAAGTTTGAAAACAAGATAGAATCTTAGGATAATATTCGTTTTAACGCCCATTCAAACTTAATATCTTTAGTCAGATATACCTATAAAGCAGTTCAAATGCTTTACAATGACGGTATTTTTTTGTTCGGGAACTTAATAATAACGGAGATATAGGTCTGCGCAATAAAATATATTTTCTGTTTTGGCTATAATGTACTTTTTTTCATAAAATATTTTCCTGATTGGGCTATTTTTCGCTACTCTGCGACTTAATTAGTTGGTTGGAATTTGTTCTGGCTATTTTTTTTTCTAATTGGATTCAGTTTAGTGGTGTTTGTGATAGAATTATGGCGTGCCATTCGTGTGATTTTGACTTTGAGAACTTGATTCGTTATGTGCCCTAGATGAAGACAAAGGATTGGATGTTTTATCAATTACGGCGTTATTCTCTCATCTTTAACTTGCTCGAAATGTGACAGTGAGTGCCTAATACGAAAAGATCAGAAGATATTTAGGTGAAGTAACCAATATTAACCTGTTAGGTTAATTGAATGACCGGTTAGGTCAACTGAATGACCGGTTAGGTTAACTGAATGACCGGTTCGGTTAACTGAATGCCCGGTTAGGTTAACTGAATGCCCGGTTAGGTTAACTGAATGCCCGGTTAGGTTAACTGAATGCCCGGTTAGGTCAACTGAAGGCCCGGTTAGGTTAATTGAATGCCAGGTTAGGTCAACTGTACACCCTTGATGATAGGTTAAGTCGCGATATTTTCGTTAAAGTGAAAATGATGAGAACAAACTTTTCTGGTTAATTTTAAGGTGTTTTGTACGAAACTGCCATCCGTTTCGTGTGCAAATGCGTAGTTTTCGAGATGACGATATCTCGAAAATTATGCATTTCCTCAGGAAACGGATGGGATATTCGTGCAAAAAACACCTCAAAATTGACCACAAAAGTGTGTTCTCATCATAAAAACACACTGGGAGTAAAAACGAATAATTACCGAATCTTCTTATTGATTATTAATTTTTTATGGTTTTTAGAAATTTTTTATTGCTAGGTGAATTTTTTTCCGAATCTCTCCGGTTATGGACGTAAATAATGAACGCAGTTGTCTCTCTCACCGGCGTGATGGCTTTGCGCGTACATGGGTGTAGGCATGGAGAGTTTGTTTAATCCTTTTGGGGCTAACCTGGAGTGGGCCATGGGGTCCTCGTTGGCCCGATATCTAGGTAAATAGAGCTGGGTAAATATGGATATTACGGCCTCCACCAAGTTGACAATACTGGCTATTATCAAACGTTTCAGCATAATTTTAGGAATCTAATGGTATATGTTATTATTTGTGCAATTGCGTATTTATAATGTTATAGGCTTTTAAAGAAATTATTTTCGTAACTCCATTTTTGAATGACGTCATCATAAGTATATCTATTTGGGTGGAAAAAAACAAAAAATGAGGTATACTGTTTTCCGTTTTCTTCATTAGTTGATTTTCCAATATGGCGTGTGAAGGATGTGAAATGTATTTCGAAGATGTTATTATGGAAATTAACAATAGTGATAATTCTGCTGTAAAAATTTTTGTTAAACATGGTGTGTTACAGTCGTATTTTAAATGCAGAGAGTGTGGATCTTTATGATTCCATTGATATTAGGGTTAGGTTAGGTTCTCTAGCAATTTGGACACTGGAATGCATTTTTCTAGTAGTATTTGATGTGCAATGTTAAAATCTGGCCTTCATTTTATGGGGAAATGAACCAAAATATGTTAAAACTTTGAAGTCTCATAACTTTTGATTGGTTCATTTCCACATAAAATGAAGGCCAGATTTGAACAAAGCACATCATACACTACTAGGAAAATGTATTTTGGCATCAAAATTGGGTGGAGGCCGTAATATCCATATTTACCTAGAGCTGTATATATTTTTTATAAAATCAAAACGTATGTGTGAGGCTTTTGTGACGATACCAAGTAGTTGATATACGATTAGCACAAATATATTATGTTAGGTTATCCCTTTGAGGACCAAGGGACATATTTGTCCCAACGGAAATAATAATATAAATTGTACAATGGGCAACGTTTCTACAAATACATCTCCGTGTTTATATAGGTATCGTTTAGTTGTCGGAAAATTAACCCCAAAATGGGTCATTTAAGTGACTATAGTTACTATTAGTGATGTAGCGGATGTCATTTTTTTCACATCTGCGGATGCGGATGAGGATGTTTGATTTCAACATCCGCGGATGCGGATGTCTACATTTTCGTTATTTTTTAGGATATATTCGAGATTTGTTGTGTTTAACGTATATAATAAGTTATTATATAGAGAGAGCTGTAGCTATAATGTAGTATAATTGATTAATTGTACAATAATTGCTGTACTTTTCTCTGAACATATAAAATAATATCAAGCATCTAACTAATATAGAAATCAATTAGTGAATTCGTCTGCAAATAAATTCGTTATATTTTGTTGAGTTTCAGCCACAATTAGAAACCATAATTGTGTTACCAGGATGCGGGACGTGAACCCAACTCAAATGCACCCCACCGACCTCTTTCCCCAACCTCCACCCTTATAGAAAGAGATCTTTAATTAGCTTGATAACTATTTATATTAAGTTTAAAGTTTATTAGGCATATTTATAAATGAGTAATTAAAATAAAGTAAACTAAGATGTTCATCGTTTAATGTTCAAACTTAATTATAGGAAGGTTATGCTTAAGGAACATTAATTTTTCTGCCTTTTCTGCTGCCAGTCTGTTTCTCTTTTCATCATATATTAATCCAGCACTGCTAAATAATCTCTCGCTTGGTACGTTTGTTGGAGGACAGGCTAAATGTTTCCTTGCAAGTTTACTCAAGTATGGATAGATATTCTGCGTATTTTTCCACCAACTAATAGGATTGTCACATGCAGCCAGGCGTTTTTCTTGGTGATAGCTCTCGATCATTTTTACTACATCTTTTGACATCGCGTAGGTCTCGTCATTGCTGCTTGACTCAAGAAACTGAGAGACAGATTCTGTGATAGATTTGCTTGTTGAAGGTGTTGGTTCTGTCACTGAAACCTTTATTCTTTTGGTGGGTGGCGAAGCGACAGATTCAAGAGATTGAAGCTCTTCAACTGCTTTGCCAAGTGATGATTTAACTCGTTCTAATGTACTAGGTGAAAATAACTTAGCTTTGTAACGTGGATCTAAGTAGGTTGCAAGAGAGTAACTTCATACAAGAACAGCCTCTCGTCTTGTCGCTTGCATCACTTTTGCGCACAATGAACTAGTTCTATTAATATAATAGAATTTTATAATTTCCGCTTATTAATGACGTTTTATCTCAACGGTCCACATCCGCACGACATCCGCAGTCCAAAGTGCGGATGCGGACGCGGATGCGAGAAAATGTGCGGATGTTATGCGGATGCGGATGTGACCTACATCACTAGTTACTAACATATCTAATTGTAAGTAACAATAAAACTTACACTTTTAAGTTCAAAGAAACGTATACCGGTCGTCAAAGGGTTAAACAACCACGTTTTCTAGTGTACGATTTCTATGTGTGCATAACGCAATTGCCGAGCTAGTTTATATACTCTCCTCTTTCCTGTAAAATTTCCTTGAATACTTTCACAGAGTCAAGGTATTTTCTTCATCCTTTTTTTTTTTTTACCCGCCTCTGCCAGGGAGGGAGCGGAGGGTCAGAATAGAGCCTTATGCTTTTCTAGCTAATTTTCTACTACTGTTAGAATAATTAAAAAATGCACTAGTTTAATAACAGGAACCTCTCCGAGTGGACCAATAGGTCTTTGAGGCTTCCTCTTCTCTCTCTCTCTTTTTTTTTGGGGGGGGGGGGCGGGCTACGTCGTAGCCAATGTCGTAACACCGCTTCCCGTTGATCAGCGAAGTTAAGCGACATTGGTCTGGGGTCGTAGTTGGATTGTAGACCGTCCTCCGCGTCCAGATTATGTAGCGACCCGTGGTTCGGATCCCACGTAAAGCTGTAGGTCCCCTCCGCCATATGACCTTAGGTGTTGCGAAGAAGGTTAAACAAACCCAATCATTATTATTATCTTTTTTTTTTGTTTCCGGCTTTCTCTGCGGTAGTCATTTTCCTGTCACTATTATGTTATCATTTTTTCCTTGTACCTTTTCCCCTTCAGTAATTCTTTTAATTCCATGAAATTGTACGATCCTCAGTTTGATTTTTAATCAAGTTTGACCTCTTTTAAATTAAACTGTATTAATAACACTTATGATTATTTGAATGTTGGAGGATTATATTACATTAGATTATACAGTATTACAATATAATTATGATTCAAGAGAGGCAGAAACTGGCACAGTGCTCAAGCCAACTAATGCAACCTATCGCGTTAACTCCTACAGCATCATCCGTAGTCGAACCTTTAACCCCAGTGTCTTCACTTCCCTTAAGGAAACGGTTACCCACTGAACTACCGGCGCTGGCCTCCTTACAATACTGTACGCATTAATACAAAAAATAATAAAAAAATTTTAGAACGTAACGCTCAAGCGCTGTATTATTGATGGAATCCTGAAAAATGACAGCCATCGAATATATTCCTCAATATTGCCTTATTATTACAGTGCAGAAATGTAGATTAG
Organism: Bathynomus jamesi; assembly: GCA_023014485.1. Lineage (NCBI taxonomy): Eukaryota > Metazoa > Arthropoda > Malacostraca > Isopoda > Cirolanidae > Bathynomus > Bathynomus jamesi. The sequence goes on along the minus strand of JAJOZX010001545.1, from coordinate 1,102 downwards.
CTCTTCATTTCGTTTACCTGCAAAAGCCTATTTGAATTAAGTTCCCATTTTGGCCTGTCGTTTCTCTTGACACAATAACAAGGGAAAGAAGCGAATGGATTATTAATTCTCCGAATACCAAACAGTAATTACATTACAGTGAGAGAACAGGAAACTTTACGTGTGTGTGTGTGTCTTACCTACGGATCGCGACGATCTTGAAGATATATATAAAACCCGTCACGACACGAACGTGCGTATCCAGACATTTGTGGTGTCGCGGTGAATTATCTTTATAAATGCTATCTTCTTTTATCATGAAAAAGGAGAAATAATTAACGTTACGCTAGGTTAGGTAAGGTTAAATTAGGTTTAGGTTAGAGTTGTTAGGTTTTTAAAATTGGGCGTGTCTGATACAGAATTGAATACGTGAGAAAGTGTGAAAATGTCGCGGTTCTGTAGGGAAGCCAAACGTGTGTGTGTGTGTGTTTAACAAGTTTGCGGAGTTTGTAAATTTATTTTCACGCTTTGTGTAAGTTAGAGACATTATTGTAATAACTTTTTGCGAGAGAGGTTATTTATTAGTATTATTTATAGTAGTATTTTTGTAGTTTCGGAAGTTTTCTCGGAAGCATAAAATTTGTAAAAATTCTATACAACTACTGATCAGTAATGTTGTGTTTTGTTTTTGGTATTTTATTATTGTCACCCCCCCAAAGAAAAACAGAATATTTCCAATTAGTAATTTTTTATGCTTTTGAGAAATTTTATTTCTAGACGAACTTTTCCCCAAACTTTAAATGATACTTTCCATGGGAAGAAATCTATTTACGAAAACGTTCGCGTGACAGCTATTAATAATGGCCGCAAAAGCTAGGGAAAGTTATATAACGTGTGAAAGTTTATACACTGAAAATAATGTTTTTGCATGACATGATTGAATATGAAATAAGTTTAGAGTCTACGAAAATGTTCGAGTTGGCATTTAACGCGTTTTTTGTGGAAGATATGTAGGTATATGTATGTAAAAGTTAAGGTGGTATGTATGTATGTAGGTAGGTAGGTATGTAAAAGTTGTTAAAGTGCATAAAATTAATGAAAAATTATTGACAACTTCGTGCTT
>JAJOZX010001544.1:727500-875574 GCA_023014485.1 Bathynomus jamesi | reverse complement strand
GATGGTATAACGCTGGAATTGGTGCGATCCGCAGCCCCCACCCCAGCCTTGACTAGAAATCGGTATAGTCAGGGTAGACCCTAGAGTCATGTATAGCAATGGTATTGAGCGCGGACTACGCCGGGTTGTAGAGCGTATTATAGAGTTTGCTCTTCAGAATCGTGACGAGCGTGAAGTCAGGACGAGTATGTCCTTTGGATTCGGGTCAGATGACGGTGATGTAGACGATTATTGGGTGATAGTGCCATTTAGACGTTTGGCGGCTGAAGATGTAGAATATATATTAGGGCGTATAATGCAAGCCGCCCAAAGTAGTATAGCCTTCAATATGGACAACTTCACGGTAAATATTGACCATGTATACCGTGTTGCGAGTCATAGTGCCATACCGTATACTCTTAACTTCAATTCTCAAGCTATTTATAGACGGCATATAAACGTCGATCGTGGTTGCGGCTTTATAGCAGTACTCTTAGCACGTATGTTTACTGTACAAAATACACGAACTCAAAAAATTTGGTTGCCTACAGTCGTGGAGCGTGCCCGTAAACTAACTAGCTGAAGACTGTGAACTTGAATTTGACTGTAATATGGGTCCTGAAGAGCTGAGAAGGGTAGAACAGGAAATGAATGTCCGCATAGTTGTGTTTGGGTTGGATGATCGTCGTAGGACTGTGTATGTTTTTAAAAGCTGTGTGAGAGATCGTCCAAGGCCCCTACTTATTTTAGGATTGTCAGGGACAACGTATCTCCCCATCCGTAATATAAGGTGGCTTTACGCGAGTTATGACAAAAGTCGAAAATATGGGAGACATCATGATTTGTGTAAGGGGTGCCTCGAGTTTGCGGATGATATAGTGAGACATTGTAAAGAATGTCACATGGTATGTGAGCAGTGTAAAAGCACCAAATGTGAAGCCGTGTAGTTGAAGCTGAGAAGAGAGACTGTGATGTGTGTAGACGCACATTTTTCAATAATAGCTGTTTTGATTTCCATAAATCAATTGGCACGTGCAGGAAAATGAGAATCTGTGAATGTGGTATGTTTCACACAATGGATAATTGGGGAAAATTTAAGCACAAGTGTGACGTAATTCACTGTCCTACATGCAGGAGGAATATAAGGCGGATGGAGTAAAGCATGTATGTTATATGAAAGATGCTAAGCCTAAAAATAACCCCTGTATAACTGTATGCTACGATATAGAAACATATACGAACGCTGAAACCAAAGAGGTAATTCCACATTTACTTGTGAGCCAGACTATCTGTGATGAGTGTATGGATATCGAATGTGACGAGTGCCCCAAATGTGGTAAACGGACAAACGTTTTTTAAAACGATGTCAGCGATAGTCCTGTGAAACTATTTGTGTCCTATATTGTCAAGTTAGCTGACAAGTTCAAAAAAATGACTGTGTATATTCTCGCCCATAACGGGGCAAAGTTTGACACGCAGTTCCTTTATAAGGAGTTGCTTGAACACGAATCCTCTGAGATATTTACAGGTGATCCATTGAAAAGAGGCAACAAATTAATACAGATGCAGATAAGAGGCAATGTACAATTTAAAGATACTTTATTATTCACACCTTGTAAATTAGCAAAGCTACCCAAGGTGATGGGAGTAGCAGCTGAAGTTTCCAAAGGATACTTCCCATACACTTTCCTCACCAGCGAGACTTTAAACTACGTAGGCCCACCACCCCCCAAACATTATTTTGACTGCATGGATGAACGTGAAGACTTTGATCGATACTACGACAGTTTAATGAAAGTAACCCTTATAATATAGCTGATGAATGTGAGCATTATTGCGTGAATGATGTGCGCGTGCTTAGAGTATGTTTCCAGGCCTTTAGAAGGATGTACATAGTCCGTTTCAAATGCGATCCACTGCAAGTCGCAACCACCATCGCATCATTATGTTTTACGGTGTTCAAGAATAACTTCATGCCGAAAGACACCTTAGCCATTATTCACCGAAACAATCCCCGCAGTTACGGGCACAAGGCTATTTACTGGCTCATACACCTACAGCAACAGACAGGTGTATACATAAAGCACGCCCGCAACACGGGTGAAGTACCCATTAAGATTAATGGACGTGTTTTTGGGTTGATGGGTTAAGTGAAAACCGTGTCACTGGTGTGAAGACTGTGTACTCCTTTAACGGTTGCTGGTGGCATGGATGCCCCCGTCCTGAGTGCGGAGTCACCGGAGATATCAACGGTAGGTCTCCTGCCGACTGTCTTGCATCGACCCGCACCCGCGATCAACTTATAGGATCACAGTTCACTCACAAAGTCTTGTGGGAGCATGAATATGATGCACGGATGGAGACAGACGAGGTGTACCGTGAGGAAATAAAAGCGATCAAGCGTTCAATGGTGCTGGATCCTCTCAAATGTGGTGATAGCTTGTTTGGAGGACGTACAAATCCTTTCAGACTATACTTCCCACCTACGGAGGGCGTGAAGCTCCATTACTACGATTTCTGTTCTTTATACCCATACGTGATGAAGAGCAATCCGTACCCCGTGGGCGCTCCTGAGAAACTGGTGGGGCCTAGCCTACCATCCATCAATGAATTTTCAAAAAATTTGAATGATCGTTACTTTGGGATCTCTTTCGTAGACGTACTCCCCCCACGCAATTTATGGATGCCGATCTTACCTGTCGTTATCGACGACAAGCTCATGTTTCCCCTGTGCGTGAAGTGCGCGGAAGAGGATAACGGCGAATGTAACCATATACCCCACCAGCGTAAGATCAGAGGCGTATATACAAGTCCTGAGTTGGCCCTAGCTGTGCGCCATGGTTATAGAATACTGAAGATACATGAGGTGTGGAGGTTTCAGAAGCTACCCAACCTTTCACACCATATATAAACACCCTTTTGAAGGATAAGGTTGAGGCATCAGGGTATCCGCGAGGAGTTGATACCGAAGATGAAAAGTCTGCCTATATTCAACGTTACCGCGACCGCGAAGGTATACAACTTGATCGTGTCCAAATTGTAAAGAATCCTGGCAAGCGCTTTAGTGCAAAGTTGTCTAAACAGTCTATGGGGAAAATTTGCGCAGAATACCGGCAGAGGGAGCATTCATTTGGCACAAAGTTATAGCGATGTCTGGGATTATGCCAATGCCCCCGATAAAGAGGTCATGGAGATCGTAAATGTAGGTAATACTTACGTAATAAAGTACAACAACACTGAATTTGCCACAGATACCTCAAGGGTTACAAACATACCTGTGGCCAGCTTCACAACAGCCTACGCCCGTATAAAACTTTGGGGTCTAATGCATTCTCTTGGGCGGAGAGTATTGTATGCCGATACAGATAGCGTGATATTCACAGAGAGGGAGGGTGAATACATGCCCACTATTGGGGAGTTCCTCGGCGAGCTCACTGATGAGATCAAGGATGAGTATGGGGACAACGCATACGCCGACTATTTGGCCTCAACAGGACCTAAGACTTATGGGGTACGGGTCAGGGTGGGGGATGAAATGAAATATATCGTGAAGGCAAAGGGTATTACGCTCAACCATGCGAATCGGGAGGTTGTTAACTTTGAGTCGTTGAAGGATCTAGTATGTTTGGATGAACAACCTCACCAACTAATTGTAGGCACCCCAATTTTCGGGCGCAGAAGCTGGGAGGCGTGAAGGAACTTAGGGGTACGATGGTGTCCGTAACACCTATAGGAAACGTTACCAGTTACCTGGTACCTATGATACCGTACCCTTTGGATACCAATGATGCTTCTAACTCACACGTCTTGTATATAATCGTATCTATTTGTAAATATATATATATATATATATATATATATATATATATATATATATATAACTTGAATATCTCGTTTATTAAATCGTATTTGTAAATATATATAACTTGAATATCTCGTTTATTAAATAAATCATGTTTCAAATAGCGTTTCACTTTCTCCTTTGTGTGTGTGTGTGTGTGTGTGTGTGTGTGTGTAGGTGAAAGTTCTAAGCTCCGCCCACTGTAAGACCGTGAGTCATGCTACTATCTGGGAGTCCCTGCGTGGTCAGTCGACCGCAGTAAGCCCGAGAGATCAGACGTGTATTCAGATCAGACGTGTATTCAAATGGCTACCTTTAATATTGCTTGTACAACGTTTACGAAATGGTATTCAGTAAAGTGCCAGGATGTGGTGGATACCGAAAAACTTCCTATTCATCCCTCCTATGCCTCTTTTAAAAACACATTGGATTGTGCGAAGTTCCAAGATGTACAAATACTCTACGGATGTTCTGGTGAGACCGTTGAAGGCTTTCGTTGCACAGACGATGTGCTGAAGTATACTGCAGAGCTAAACTTTATAAAGTCTCACATACACCGTGAAGTAAAAGAAACAACGCGTGCAGAAGAGAAGCAGCAGGTATGGATAATGAGTCTTGCTGATGGGTGGTGTGACAAGCGGTATTACGTCATGCTACACCATGTCGATTACTCATACCCTACGACTGGAAATGTGAATCTCGTGATCATGGACAATCTTAAGTATTTTTATCACTATATTAACGTATATCATGATGAGGTTCGTAGTGAGGTTGTGGCTAGTGCCCTGCGTGAATTTTTAACAGAGTTTAGAGACGAGTATCGTTTGATGGGCAGAAAGGAAAAATATGAACATATGTTCCTCTCAAATAGTGCGCCGGAGTGTGGAGATGTTTAGTAAAATGTTCCTAGTTCTTATCCAAACTGTCTGGTGCGTAGGCTGGTAGTGATATTCTTGTACCGGTACAACAATTCGACTCGCGGAACAAGCCCATTCACGTATTATCGAGTCAGCCGCCCGTCGAACCATTCCTGCCTACCTCACACGGCTCATAGTTATCTCAGAGCTTGAGCCGAGTGGACGTGCGCTCTTCGAATACGATGGAACTTCCTTTGAGCAGCATTCTCAACGCCTCGTACGATGTGTCCGTGACGAAATCGTTGCGCGTGTTCAGGCGTAATTCCGGTACCATTAGCTATGTACTGGAAACGGAATGTAGACCGACAAACAAACGGGTTTATTTAAGTATCGAGGAGATGAATAGAATCTTTGTGATAGTTGAGAAGTGGAGTGAAGATCGTTATAAAATACCTGCTAATGTAGGTACAAGAAGAGAGCAGATTAGTGACGCACCCTCATACGCCGTTGTATGTACGTTTGTATAAATAACGATCGGCCGTGCATTGATATACGGTTGATGTGGAAGAATGCTTCTGATAATAACGCTCTTATTCCTACGCGAAACCGTTTCATCCTCGACAGAATGTTTGAAATCGTCGGATTCCGTAAACTGAAACCTATATTAGACGCGCGTGTTACGGACATGCTTTATTTTGATACAGTACTTGAATACGCATACACCGCTCTGCTCGATGGGTTTACCGAGTGTAGGACTGGTGAGAATGGTCTAGTGCTGGATGTTTATTTAAAAAGTTTAGACTCTTTGAAATACCATGAACTTTGGTACAAAGCAATTGATCGGTACAAGGCTGAGCTCACCTACACCGTTCACCCTGAAGAACTATTTCTTTATATAACGCGCAGTTGTCGTAACGATTTAGAAGATTATTTCAATTGCCGCTATGTTGAGTGAGTTCACGATTGAAAAGCTCGAGTCGGTAGAAATAAACCCTCGATTGGAAAAGCGTTCTTATAAACTTGTGCTTAATGTAGCTAACGATGAACTCTTTGTGCGTGCTTTTGATTGTATTCTAGACGTATTTAAAGATGACTTACCAACTGGTTGTAAAGTGGGAACAAAAATAGTACTGAACGATATGAAAGCCCTTCATATCGAATACAGGTTTCCCTATACTTTAAGCGGTGAAATATTATTAAGCCGCATATACTGCGTAATGCAGAGCAATAATGATGTAATTGTAAACTCGATTAAGACCGAGTTTAGTATTTTGAAAAAAAGTGAATTGTATTTATATTTTGCTTGACATTTCCCCGATTATACGCATATTTTATTGATTTGTGTTTATATATATATATATATATATATATATATATATATATATATTATATATAGGGTGAACCAAATGTAGGTGGACAGTAAATGATAACGTTTATTTTGAGAATACATATTTAATTTTTTTGTATACTATAATACAAAATAAAATTTAAATAAATTTAGTTATAATATTTAATATAATATAACACAAACACCATAGTTATAATGAACACCATAGTTATAATATAATATAACACAAACCGTATTCAACCTAGTGTCCACCTACTTTTGGTTCACCGTGTATATATATATATATATATATTTTGCGTGATATTTCTCCTGTACTGTTATGTACATATTTCTATTGAAGTGTATATTTATTTGAAATGTATATTTTATTTTATATATCACCATAATTGTGTGTGTGTGTGTGTGTATATTTCTCCTGTACTGTTATGTACATATTTCTATTGAAGTGTATATTTATTTGAAATGTATATTTTATTTTATATATATATCCATAATTGTGTGTATATATTTGTTATACGCATATTCCTCAAATGTATATTTATTTTCTATATATTTATAATAAAAAAAATGATGCAATGTTGTTTATTGTTATGCCTTCTACTACCGGTATTCGAAATATAATAATGTATACAACGGTATTGCGGTATCTGGCAATATTTAAGCCTTCTAAGCCAACTGGCTGATTAGGAGTCTATAATAGTGTATACAATGGTATCTGGCAACTCTGTCTTCGGAATACATGGCGCTATCTGGCAACTCATTTACAGCCAACTGGCTGATTAGGCGTATATAATAATAATGTATACAATAATACTGCTAAAAAGAGGTATCTGACAACCATTTACAGCCAACTGGCTGATTAGGAGTCTATAATAATGTATACAATGGTGTCGCGGTATCTGGCAACTCAAGCCATTTACGCCAACTGGCTGATTAGGAGCCTATAAAACAACGCCAACTCGGCTGAAGTCTTAATGTGCACTTGGCTCCTGCCAGGTGAACACCTCTCCTCCTTTCTCTCCTCCTCCTTTCTCTTGGGGGATAACGCCGCCTCCAAGTCCCCCCCCCACCCCCCTTTGCAACAACCCCCCCCCTTTGCAACAACCCCCACCCCCCTTTGCAACATTACATAATAACCTGCAACATTCTTGCACTCTCCCCTTTTGCGGCTATACTACTCTGGCAAACTCTTCAGGCCGGAGAGGTGCACCTGAGCGATAACCATTTTGAACAACTTATGATGATCAGATGTAATTCTCAGTAATTTGGGCTGGAGCATATTGTGTAATGATCATGGATTCATAGTAGTGATTCTAATGAAGATATAAACCATATGAATATTTGTGTGGCAGTTAACATGATTTGTTAGTGAGTATAGTGTATGTTGTATGAAAATGAAATGGTTATTATAAAAACTTGTTTTTTTTCTTCAATATAAAATTGAATAAATGAATTGAAATGAATTGAATTAGAATTGAAAAGCATATGAATTGAATTGGAATTGAATTGATGAATTTTTATTTTACCGGAAATTGATTGATAAAACTGAATTAACCCCATGTCTGCTCGTGAGGAAAAGGCCTTCACTTCCGCCTTTTTTCACGAGTGTAACTCACTTCCATATTAGCCATTGCGTTATTCTACCTGCAACAAAAAAAGGTCCCAAAACAAAACATCAATTTGAACATCTGTTTTAGTTCTAATGTTATTACTTTTGTAAATTCAATTTAAAATAAATTTTCCTAATGAGACCGGACTTATGGGACATCCTGTATATAGCCAAACCATAAAACCTCTATGGACTGAAGGACAAAATCACAAGATCAATAAACGGCATAATACGAGAACATCTGACGAATGTATTTCGTTCTTCGAGAACAAGAGTTGAACGTTGTGCTGATGTCAAATGGTGAATTTGTCGAAATTTGAAATATTTGTGAGCTAAAAATGTTTAAGATATTAACTTTGAAACATTTTTTTCACCCTTTTCTTCTGTCTCGTCTAAAAACGTTATTAATTTTTTAAACTACACAAAGACTTTACAATTATTTTGTGTATAATTTTGATCCAAACGGGATCAGTATAAATGTGATCTCAACTGAAAACTCATGAACTAATTTTTATAGTGATATGATCAGTTTACAATGATTTTTATATTTAATATCAGTTACGAACAACACCCATCAAATTACACTCCAAATATCTACGACACTGAAGAACGTGTTATAACGCTATACATTCGTTTAAAAATCCAGTGAATTTAAGAATATATAAAAAGGAGGGAGCAAGTGTAGTTTATGTCCCCCTGACGCAAAAAGGGACAAACTACACTGGGTCAAAGGTGGGGAACGTAAACTACACTAGGATCTTTAGCGAGACATTTTTTAAATGAATCCATCAAATAAAACGTTAAAACTAACGAAAATATTACGACTTAACCTAACCAATCGTCAATATATACATATACCTATATACGCACACACACACACACACATATATATATATATATATATATATATATATATTATATATATTGACGATTGTTGGTTAGGTTAAGTCGTAATATTTTCGTGAATGCAAACTACACTAGGATAATGTAGGTGAACGTAAACTACACTAGGATAATGTAGGAGAACGTAAACTACACTAGGCACCACACGGGGACATAAACTACACTTGCTCCCAAAGGTGTTGCCAATTGCCATAAAGTAAATCCTTTATTCTTTTTTAATTAAAAATAGATTGAGAACTGCTTCGGAGAAACGACCTATTCTAAATTAGTTATTACGTAGGTAATAATTATTTTGCTTTTATTTGATTAGGTCTTATATCCATGGCAACTATCATCTCGATCTATTCTTCTTCCTTATTGAATGTACACCTTCACTTAATAAAAATCCTGAGTTATGAAGTATATAGTCGACACGAGGAAAATACTTCTTTTCATTCTTTTATTTCGGAAATTACTTCCAATTATATATATATATATATATATATATATATATATATATATATATATATAATTTATTTATGTACGGGGTGTGTGTGTGTGTGTAATCAGTTAAGAGTAGTAGTAAAAATAAAAATAAACGTTTATACAATTTAGTACAAGAATGTACTACCATTAAATCATACATTATAGTAAAGTGGTACGGAATATTCATACATGACTTTTTATATTTATCTATAAATAAAAACACTTTACGCGGTTTTGAGCGGAGTAACAAATATCTCTTTCGCTCAGTCGCCTGTTATGATTGGCTGCTCGCGTAAAGTGGGTGGAGCTAATGTCTCTCGCTCAGTCGCCCGTTAGGGTCGGATCGATCAAGATGAGCGGCGTTAAAGATTACGAAGTGATCACAAGCCTTACCCGTAGGCGCGGCTTGTATATAAAGTTATTGTTTAGCCACAGTTGAATAAATTTAACAAATTTTGAAGACTTTTCGACGAATACCTTTAAAAGTTCAAAAGTTGTCAACTTTCAAATTTGTACAACTTTAACTCTGCTTTTTGGCGTTTTTTTACTTTGTCGCTTAGCCACTTCTTCCCAGGAGGGCCTCAAATATAGAAGGTCTGAAGGTCATATTCTAAAAGTTATGACTATGTTCTAAAAATGAACATTTTCAAGGTTTTTAGCAAACATACAATTAACTATATATATATATATATATATATATATATATATATATATATATATATAACCATCCCCTGCCTCAAAGAAAAAAATATATAGTCGCGCATCATATGAATTTTCAGTGTTGACTATATATTTTTTTCTTTAGGCAGGGTCTGGCTAAATAAATATATATATATATATATATATATATATATATATACATTATAACTGCAAACACGCAGTATAATTAACGTAAAGAACGACGCTTTGCATAGGAGAATTATCCGCGCAAGAACGAAACAAATGAAAAAATGAGGTAACCACCCGGGAATCGAACCCGGGATCTTCCGATTGCCGGTCAGATATGATAACCATTACACCACGGGCCTCACTCAGTCAAATGCCGTAATTCCTCTACATGCGCGCAGAAACCAATGCCCCAAAGGGGCACCTCCCGCATGCCGTAACATTATATACATTATAACTGCAAACACGCAGTATAATTAACGTAAAGAACGACGCTTTGTATAGGAGAATTATCCGCGCAAGATGAGAGCGAAAGAACGAAACAAATGAAAAAAAGAGGTAACCACCCGGGAATCGAACCCGGGATCGTCCGATTGCCGGTCAGATATGATAACGATTACACCACGGGCCTCACTCAGTCAAATGCCGTAATTCCTCTACATGCGCGCAGAAACCAATGCCCCAAAGGGGAACCTCCCGCATGCCGTAACATTATATACATTATAACTGCAACACGCAGTATAATTAACGTAAAGAACGACGCTTTGTATAGGAGAATTATCCGCGCAAGATGAGAGCGAAAGAACGAAACAAATGAAAAAAAGAGGTAACCACCCGGGAATCGAACCCGGGATCGTCCGATTGCCGGTCAGATATGATAACGATTACACCACGGGCCTCACTCAGTCAAATGCCGTAATTCCTCTACATGCGCGCAGAAACCAATGCCCCAAAGGGGAACCTCCCGCATGCCGTAACATTATATACATTATAACTGCAAACACGCAGTATAATTAACGTAAAGAACGACGCTTTGTATAGGAGAATTATCCGCGCAAGATGAGAGCGAAAGAACGAAACAAATGAAAAATGAGGTAACCACCCGGGAATCGAACCTGGGATCTTCCGATTGCCGGTCAGATATGATAACCATTACACCACGGGCCTCACTCAGTCAAATGCCGTAATTCCTCGACATGCGCGCAGAAACCAATGCCCCAAAGGGGCACCTCCCGCATGCCGTAACATTATATACATTATAACTGCAAACACGCAGTATAATTAACGTAAAGAACGACGCTTTGTATAGGAGAATTATCCGCGCAAGATGAGAGCGAAAGAACGAAACAAATGAAAAAATGAGGTAACCACCTCATTTTTTCATTTGTTTCGTTCTTTCGCTCTCATCTTGCGCGGATAATTCTCCTATACAAAGCGTCGTTCTTTACGATATATATATAATATATATATATAATATCTATATATATATATATATATATATATATAGGGTAAAATAAGCAATGCATGTTTTTCCGTTTATGCAAGTGCCCATGATGTCTTTGAGTAAGGAAGAACGCATCCAGGTAATTCTGCTCGTAGGAAATCGGAGTCAGAGGGAGGTCGCTGAGGAATTTAACAGATTGCATCCGGACCTCGCACCGATAACACACAGCTGTGTCGGCAAAACTTGTAGCAAAGTTCAGGGAAACGGGATCCATAGGAGATAAACCACGCAGTGGACCTCCGAGGAGGCGAGGACATCCACCGACGATGACAGCCGCTACCATCCTCGCTCATTTCACAAACAGTCCCCAAAAGTCTCTTCGGCGTTTTTATTGCCGTTTTTATCATTTTGCCCGATGGTCTCAGACTTACGGGACACCCTGTATATTAAAACTAAGCTCACCCTCTGGTCCATTGTTAATTTCGCAGCCATCCCCTACTTAAAAGAAAAAAATAATATAGTCAACATTGAAAATTCCTATAGCGTGCGACTTATGTGTCACCCTGTATATATAAATTAAATTATTTTCAAAGAAATCTGAATATATTTTACATAAACAAAACCACAATTTTTAACATCTTATTCGTGATTCGAAATGATAAGAATGATGATAATAAAAAATATTTAAGTAAATTTCTTAACACGCTCATCTACTGAGGTTTTCTACTAAACATACTCGCACTTAAAGCGAAAATACTTTCCTGAAAGTATTCGTATATGGTACTTTCAAAATATTTAGGTTTAACGTAATAACTTTCAAAATATTTAGGATTAACGAATATATACGAATTTTTATACAATTTTTGACGAAGTAAAAGAATATATAATTGTAAATATATAATATATAACGCTTGGTTAGGTTAGGTAGTGATATTTTCGTTAGTTACCCTTATAAGGCTAACTAAAGAAAGGTGGGAGCCCTGATCTTCAAGTGATCCATTTTTTTAATCTTGAATATGCATTTCATTCTGTGTAACTTCTGAGGAAGACTGTGTCCATTGCGTCGTTAAAACAGGAACAATCTTTTAGTTACGTCTCCGTTTGGCGAGTTTCACATAAACTTCAGAATAGGGAGTTCCATAATCACTTTTTAAGGCGAGTAACTATAAACACATTTTTGTTAGAAAATGTGATAAAGCTAAAGTATTCAATATATATATATATATATATATATATATATATATATATATATATATATATATATATATATATAACGTGTGTGTGTGTATATATGTAACGTGTGTATTGAATATGATAGAGGACACTTTGAACAATTTCTGTAATAAATAATAAATATTATTCTTCGGAAGGTAATTTCATTATTCTCGGTAAAGCGACTTATGCCGCACCCTGTACACACACACACACACATATATATATATATATATATTAGTGGTGGACCGGATGTCAGTTTTTGAACATCTGCGGATGCGGATCTTTAATTTCAATATCCGCGGATGCGGATATTTAGTTATATCTATCAATATAATATAGAATTATGAATATATGACATAATTTTTCAAATTTCGTGATATACTATTATGACAGGCAATGCACAAGAATTAAAATTAATATTAATGTTTTCATTATGATAAAAATAACAACTTTCTCAAGAGTTTCAGGAACAAAAAATTCAATGAAACAAGTTTCATTCAATTTTCTGTGTTATCAGGTATTTAAGGTTTATATATATTTGTTTGTTCATTAATAATTAATACTTTACATGAAATGTGCATGACTGGGGCTTATAAGCTACTTTATAAGCTAATTTAATTGTAAATTGCATAATTTATTAGAGGTAATATCCGCATAACATCCGCAGTCAGAAGCGCGGATGTGGATGTTAAAAATGATGCGGATATCCGGTCCACCACTAATATATACATCGGGTCCGCAAAAAAAAAGGAGCATGACGAAAATGTTTACTGTACATTTATTTTTACACATAATGACAAATAACTTATTTTAGGCAAATAAGCAACAAATAAACTAAGTTAGTACCAAATTTCATGTCAATACGTCAAAAATTAAAGAAAATATAAAAGTTTTACTACAACATGTCATATAATTTTACAATTTCCAAAGAAAACGAAATTATAAGACTATAAAAATTGTTCGATATGTTTGCCAGAAATGTTTACTGTACATTTATTTTTACACATAATGACAAATAATTTATTTTAGGCAAATAAGCAACAAATAAACTAAGTTAATACCAAATTTCATGTCAATACGTCAAAAATTAAAAAAAATATAAAAGTTTTACGACAACATGTCATATAATTTTACAATTTCCAAAGAAAACGAAATTATAAGACTATAAAAATTGTTCGATATGTTTGCCAGAAACCTCTACAACCCTCGTAATCGGGCCTAAATTGATCTATAGCTTTATCTACTTGATCTTGGGTAATTTCTTCCCATTTTTGTACGATAACTTCTTTCAAATGTTCGACATTTCGGATCTTATGCTTGTACACTTTCTCAGCCAACATTTCCCATATTCCGTAGTCTACGGGATTCAAATCTGGACTATTAGGGGGCCAATCTTTTGGGTAAAGCAATTCAGGAACATTATTTTCTAAAAATTCAATAGTTGACTTAGCGGTATGCGCCCGAGCGCCATCCTGTTGGAATAAGAAGTAACCATTATTCGCCAATCGTCTCATTTCGGGCAGCATTTGTTCCAACAAAGTTTCAGTGTAATAGCGGGCGTCTACTTTGATGTTTGACTCTACGAAAAAAACAGATGTCTTGCCTAGTTTGGACACACCGACCCATACCATTACGCTGGCAGAAAAATGATTACGGGTAGCATAAAGTCTATCATCTGGTATTTCATTTTTACGATTAACTCTTGAATACACTCTGTCATTTTGGGAATTTCGCGGTGGTTCTACCGTAAAATTCTTTTCGTCAGTAAAAAAGCCGAGGTCTACTTTTTCGGGAGTGATATTTCTTAACATGCGTTCAGAACAAACAACTCTTTTCTGTTCGTTAATTTCAGTTAATTTCTGCCCGTGTATCCGTTTATAAGGTTTTAGTTCAAGGTCGTTTTTAATAATGTTTCTGACGCTACTTTCGGATATGCTCAACTCATTAGCAATTCTGGACGGTGTCACGTGAGTCCCTGGTCTGCCTTCTTGACTACAAATTCTTAGTTCCACATCTCTGATGTTTTCTTCGGTTCGAACTGATCTTGGCCTCCCGCTTCCTTGTTTCCTTTCAGTACTTTCAGTTTCGTCGATTTTTCTTAACAGCTTGTCCAAACCTCCTTTCGACCATAGTTTATTCGGAAACTCTTGTAATAATTTTATTGCGCCATAATTTTTATCAAGTCTATAATGTTTTATTAATATTTTATCTTCTTTAGAAAAGGGCATATTATCATTTTTATTGATTAAAATTATTTAGGCATCTGAAAAAAATAATTTGTAATGAGAAAAACTAAATTTTTACGCGGAAATTCACTTTTTTTAGTCATTGCACGTTTGTGGCCATAAAATCTTTATTTTATGACCGATTTTGATGAAATTTGTTTTATACAACTCTGGGCTCTTTTATCTTTAGCTAGATATATAACATTTAAGGGTCCGGCAAAAACTGCGGGCGTGAGAGCAATTTTCATCATGCTCCTTTTTTTTTTGCGGACCCTGTGTATACACACACACCTTTCAATCTTTCAAATGTTCCGTGCGATGATTCCTCATCTTACGAAGGTCAAGCTTGTAGCCCCCTCCTCTCGAATTGGCCTGGTGAAGAAGAGTTGGTTTCTTTTGCTCTCCACCTAACATAGCCAGGTACGCCCAGCTTATCTGGGATTGTTCTGAGCCAGGCGCCTAATCTTCTTTTGAAGATATCCACCGCAACACGACTCGTGTTCCTTAGTTCCTTGGGCAGTTGGTAAAACAATCTTGGTCCTCTCACAACAAAACTATTTTCCTTCAGTGCTGAGGATGTTCACTCTCTAGTCTTTAATTTGGGAACAAGACACATTTTTCATTTTCTACTTTCCACTGTTGTTTCGGGGGTTATAAGGTCCAGAGTAAGATTAGGGGCTAGTTTTCCCATTATTTTCCAAGTGTAAATAATGGTGTATCTCTCTCTTCTCTTTTCCAGTGAATATAAGTTTAATTCACGTAACTTTTCCCAGTAATTTACTTCTTTGCATCCATTGATCTTGGCTGTGAAGCTTCTCTGAATCCCTTCTAGCTGATTAATGTCTTTTTTTATATGGGTTTGTTAGGACCGAGCAGTATTCCAACTTGGGTATGATCAGAGTTTTCAATAGAGAATCATTATATTCCTATCCTTTCTTTTAAAGGTTGTCAGTATCTGTCCAGTTATTCTTTTTGCTCTGTTTACTGCTATCTTATTTTGTATTTAAAAAATAATTGTAATATGCAGGGTGGTGCAAAAGTCTGGACCCATAGGCGGTTTATATGGAAAAAAAGTGTGGCCTGCAGGAAGTTTATTATGAAATTAAATTTAATTAACCATACACCAGTGACTAAATTATGTTAAATTTAACGTTCTAGTTCAGAATTTACAATAAGTGTTCGAATTGATGTCCATCTTCTTCCAAACACTTTTCTACTCGGTTGACACAAGACCTTTGCACATTTGTAAGCATAGTAATATTCGTTCTTATGGCTTCAATTTCTGTTGTGATGTTATCCTTTAGCGCCTGTATTGTTCTTGGTTTGTTAACGTAAACCACTGATTATAAAAATCGAAAGATATTTTTTATATAGTAAATTGCCTATGGGTCCAGACTTTTGCACCACCCTGTATATAGAGGGTGTTTCATAACATGTGGGACGCACTTTCAGGATGGATTCAGGCCTGAAAACAATGAAAAAAGTCTATATAAACATATGTCCGAAATCGCTTTGTTTCCGAGTTACAGCCCGTTTTGTGTTCTAGCAATTCTTTCCGCAAATTGTTTACAAACGCTGTTTGCCGACAATGTTTGCGAGTGTGTACGAAACGTATTTCATGTATGGCCTTGCCGATTGTAATTTTTCCTACACTCTATGACATGTTTCAATATCGTTACGTGTTGATCTATCAGTCAGTCAGAGGTGCATCGCGGTGTTTCACTGTTCGTATTTGTAACTTCTTACCGTGAATAAGCGCAGTCCAGTGAAAAAAAAAACCTTAAAAGTTTTTGCGCTATTCAGTGATAGCGTGCATTTGAAGTGAGAATGGAGGCTTATTCAAACAGAGAAATGGCAGAAATGCATCTCATGTATGGACTTGCGAATGTAATGCGGCCGCAGCAAGACATCTGTATGCGGAAAGGTTTCCGAATCGCCGTCTGCCAGATAGACCTTTCAGAGAATAGACGAGCGTCTTGGCAATACAGGATCATTCAACAAGCGAGTTTCAGATGGTGGTAGACCAATCAGCGCCAGAACTGTTGAGTTAGAGGAGCGGGTCTTGAATCGCGTGGAGGAACATCCTGGTGTCAGCACCCGAAGGATAGCAGCAACAGAGGGTGTAAGATACACAACTGTGTGGAGAATTTTACGGGAACAACAGCTTTACCCATATCACATTCAGAGAGTACAAGGCTTTACTGAAGTTGATTTCCCACCACGAGAGGCTTTTTGTACTTGGTTCGTTCAACAGTGTGCTCGCGATCCTCTTTTTCTATCCTCCGTGTTGTTTTCTGATGAGGCTGCCTTCACAAGAAATGGCGTGATCAATTTTCACAACACTCATCACTGGGCCGAAGAGAATCCGCATGCCATCATCCAGTCAAGGCACTAACAATAATTTAGTATCAATGTATGGGCAGGACTTATTGCCGACAACTTAATCGGTCCTTTTGTTTTGCCTGGAAGATTAACAGGAGAATCCTATTCCAATTTTTTTAAGGAATGATTTAAGCGATTTACTAGATGAAGTTCTTCTTGGTGTCCGACGTCGTATGTGGTTTATGCATGACGGCGCTCCGCCTCATTTTAGTCGAGAAGCCAGAGAATATTTGGATCACCACATCCCTGATAACTGGATAGGCGTGGAAGACCCATTGCGTGGCCTGCTCGCTCCACGGACCTGAGCCTACTCGATTTTTACCTGTGGGATCATCTAAAATCCATCGTTTACGTGACACCTATTGACAACGTTGAAATGCTTCGCCAACGTGTAGAACAAGGATGCCAGAAAATCCGAGCAATACCTGGAATGTGTGAACGCGTCAGGCAGTCTATGACGAGGCGTGTTCAGGCGTGTATTCAAGCGCAAGGTGGTAATTTTGAGCACTTCCTTTAAAGGTAAGGCGGATACTTGCTGGAACACATAACGGGCTGTACCTCGGAAACAAAGCGATTTCAGGCATATGTTTATATACTGTAGACTTTTTTCATTGTTTTCAGGTCCTGAATCCATCCTGAAAGTGCGTCCCACATGTTATGAAACACCCTATATATATATATATATATATTATATATATATATATGCAGCACACGTGTACCGATATAATGCAGAAAAACTAACGATGAATCAACTTTTTAATATTGAAACGAAAGTGACCTCGCGCAATTCCGAAATAGCATTCTATCTAAATGACACAAATTTCAATATCGATCTCAAAATGGGATTGAAATTGAGTCCAGATGTAAATTCATTATTGAATAAATACAGAAACAACATTACAATACACAGTATCATCTCCTTTTAGGAAAATTTAGTTTAGAAATGCTGATTGCACTTTATTTTAGGAACGCATTGTTGCAATAACTGTACATCAATATTAATTTGTGAACCGTCACAAATAATAGAAAAATCATAAAATTTTTATTGATAAAAATAAATATTACGAGTCTACTGTTCACATTATTATAGAAATTTATTTTAACAGAACATATTTATTTATTTCTACCTACGTAGTTTCGCCCTGAAATTTTAGGCTTTAGGCTTAAATCTTGGCTATTATAATAGTTACGAAAACTTCCGTACTTAGAGTTGATAGTAAATAAAATAATGAGACAAATAACAGTAAAAAGTAAACACAACAATCAGACGAGTAAAGCATTATTATTATTAATAATTCCTAAATGCATTCCTAAGATTTCGGTATTCCTTTATTAAAACTGATTTAAGCTCGTTTTTAAACTCACTCACGTCACAAATATTTTGAAGATATGAAGATTTTTTAAGTTTAAAACGTACTTACTAGAAGTACCTCACCTTTATCAAAAACATTTTAGGAAATGCCAGTATTTTCAAAGCTTTGAAAAGTTGCCAGTAATGCTCTTATAGGAAAAAAGAAATAGTAAGAAGACTTATGTTGATCCCATTTCACGATAGTAATAATAAATACTGAGGATACAATCCTATTTTCAGATAAGAATTTGTTTATATAAAAATGTCCAAAACAAGAAAATTAACAGAGAGAGAGAGAGAGAGAGAGAGAGAGAGAGAGAGAGAGAGAGAGAGAGAGAGAGAGAGAGAATATAAAATATTCACATTATTTTCTCCAAAAGCCTCAGTAAAGTTGCTATTGGAAAACAACTTAAATGATCCTTCTCGATGAGTGATCCATGAAAAACCTCGAAACCGTGACAGAAAGCAAAATCGTAAGCCAGCAAGTCTCGCAGTGGCAGAAAGAGTTATAACCGCTCGTGAGATCAGGGATCTGAGACTTCCATCGTTGAACATCCAGTTCCCCCCCCCCCCCACCCCCCATCCCACCCCACATAACTTCAAACTACGTAATAAATAGCGAATGGTTTGTTTCATTTGAAATTTCAATATCCTCAGTAACTTTTCGATTTTCAGCTACATATTTTTGTCATTTTCATGAAATTTTGCGCACGGCACGCCTAGGAGGCACTTGTGGCACAGCACCACGCCTAGGAAGTACTTGTGGCACCGTGGGTGGAAAACACAAACCCTAGTCTTGTAGAAGATATACTGTGCAAAGTACTAAATGAAATTTTCTTGAGCACTATTAAATCATATAGTTAACTACTCACTCATTATTTCTTACCAAGGTTATATCATTATTATTATTATTATTATTATTATTATTATTATATGCATTATTTGAAACTGCAGGTAACCACAGTTCAACAGTGTTCCAGCCTGCATAGCACACGAGAAGTAAAGTCACCCTTGCCCTCACCACTCTACAAAGCATTGTCTAAAGTCCCTGCATTTATTGCGGTTTTGTCTATATATATATATATATATATATATATATACAGGTTGTCCCATAAGTCCGGTCTCATAGGAAAATTTATTTTAAATTAAAGTTACAAAAGTAATGCATTAGAACTAAAACAAATGTTCTAATTCATGTCGTTTTGGGGACCTTTTATTTGTTGCAGGTAGAATAATACGCAATGGTTAATATGGAAGTAAGTTACACCCGTGAAGAAAAGGCGGAGGCCTTTTCCTCACGAGTGTAACTCACTTCCATATTAGCCATTGCGTATTATTCTACCTGCAAAAAAAAAATGGTCCCAAAACAAGGCATCAATTTGAACATTTGTTTTAGTTCTAATGTATTACTTTTGTAAATTTAATTTAAATAAAATTTTCCTATGAGACCGGACTTATGGGACACCCTGTATATGTTGAGTATACTGCAGTATAGAAAATACAAAATTCTCATTCTCTTTACCCCCATCATATAGCATATTTCCAATATTCTATATGCAAGACTTAAAACAACAAAAAATACGAAAGAATATTTGCAAACCGTAAAACATTATTCAATTTTTTCCAATACATGAATTCGAAGGTCTTTTTTTCTGTTTTCTTGTATGGTTTCCTTCCCAAAAGAAAATTGTGTGAAACTTTTCTGCATATATACGATGGGTAACATTTAAATTTTATATATTTATATGAACAACTTATAATTATGATTATTATAATTTAGTATTACGATGAAGTATATATTAAGTGATAGTGTTTGGACTATTATAGTTTAATATTTATGTGTGTATATTGACTTTATATTTTGGTTTAATAAAGGGAGCAATAATAAACTATTTAAGAACTTTGGACACCAGCGGGAAACAACATCATTCATATATAAACAATATATTCACTCAGTTATGGACTATGCTAGCCCATGCTGGGCACCCATTATCTCAAACACACGCATAAACACCTTACAGACAATACAAAACAACGCACTTCGTATCATGACAGTATGTACTCAAACAACACCAATAGAACACCCGCACACAGAAACAAAAATACTGAAAGTTAGGGAACATTTAGACATGAGGGGAACACAATTCATGGCAGCAGCGACAACTAATCCACAACACCCTTGCCACCACATGTACAATCATGCACCAACACCTCGCACCATTAATGTAACACCAGAGAGACATTATAACCATATACTCCATTCCATACCACGCCCCACAGACATCACACAGTACAGAAAATACACACACACACACCTAACCCACAAAGCACTGACACGACTCGTTCCGAATACGGTCCTAGGTGCGAAGCCGCCACCCATTGACAGGTCAGAGACCAGCTTGAGCAGATCGGATCGAGTTAACTTAGCACGATTCCGATGTGGACATCACCCCCAACTTACACACATATAAACACAGACTAGACAACTTCACAGACGGCACCTGCCACCTGTGCCAGGGCACACCACAAACAATTGAACATATTATGACAGACTGTACCGCTCCAGCACAATATAGAACACAACACACCATCACTAGTGCGCTGAACCTCTGGTCTACTCCGGAGAGGCAATCGGTTACCCCGTGCCGCCGGCTTGCTCGATCAGGGTCGGCTGATCGCCTAACCAACAACAACATTTAACAAAGAAATATTATGCTTTAGCCTTCATAATTAAGATTTAAAACATGATTACAGTATAAAGATTAGTAAGAGCTTAATTTCAATAATAATAATTATAATTAATTCGTTTATCATCACCGTGTGGAACTACACCGTGCTTGAAATTTTATGAATACTATACAGTAATTACCTTTGCAATATAGAATTATTTTAATTCTATATTCGTTTATTTTCTTAAAATGAAAATTAATGAGTGAAAGGAGTGTTGGCTGTGTTGCTTCCTTTATCACATTTTCACATATCTCTTTTTTTTACACACACACACACACACACGTTTGGTTACCGTGCAGAACAGCGACACTTCCATATTTTGAAGTGTGTATGACGATATTTAATCTAATTAACTTAACCTAACCTAAGCTTCATTATATCCCTTTTGCCATAATTAATGATTTTCAATCAAAATTAAATCTGAAACTGGCGATACTGCTAATGTCACCACATGCACGTTCCTGTTGCGATGAGCCCGTGCGATTTCTTGAGGTAGCCAAGAACATACTCGTTGGTTTTACCAGAATGCGAGATCAACTTTTAAACTGAATCAAACTAATCTAACCTAACCGAACTTGAATACAACAAAGAGTTTTTGAGATATTCGAATTTTAAAAATCGGAAACTATCCATCTTTTACGAGTAAAAATTGCAAGGTAATGGGAAATACCTCGCAAAAATTGGAAATCCTCGCAATTAGTGTTCCTTTGAGAAAACATTATAAATTGGGTAAAACCAATGCCCGCGCGCACATACACACACACACACCTTATTAGGTAAATATCTTTCTCTATTGTTCCGTCTTAAAACTTCACTAATGAAAAATAAGCTTTCTTTTGCCTTCTCAAAATCAATAGACAATTACTGTTCTTCGACTCATTGTACATCACGCAGCCTAAAGTTAATTACCGGTACAATCGCGTTTCCCTGCGGTAATTAGACCCCTGCGCCGATTGGTAAACATATATATATATATAATACTGTATATATATATATATATATATATATATATATATATATATATATATATATATATACTCGGTCTCAATGAAGAGTAGGGTTCATACCTATTGCTCGATGGACTGAAGAAGCCAACCAAAATTTGTATTATGGATATTTCATGGATGGGACATTCTGCCGACACTCTAATAAAGTAAATGTATATGACTAACCTAACCTAACTTAATTTAACTCAATATAACTTGCCGAATAAATGTCACGTTGTTAGAGTGACGTTAGGCTAAAAATTTTACGTAAGCTTCAAAGTTCTTATAGCCGTTATCCGACATCATTTTGAATGTAATGTCAATATGACTCAAAACTCTTTTTTATTTGCGTTTGCTGTAAATACGAGAGTTTTCTTAACCCCTATTTCATAACATTCAGTCTAAAGAGAAGGAGACGTTTCGTTAGACGTTTCATTGTTCCAATTTTGTGAATTTTGAAGTGTCTAATGCGTTAGACATTTCGCATTAATTAAACATTTCGTTTGACATTTCAGTAAGTCAATTAAAATGTCTAAATTGTCCCAATTTTTTAAGCAATTAAAAGGACTAATTCAAATTGTCTAATGAATCGTCTGACAATGAAACGTCTAATGCATGAACGTTTAAGGAGTTTAAATTAAGTATAAGTTTAAATAAAAAGAATTGTTTCACAGCGTTACAATTAATAAATTTTGACTTTCAATTTATATCTATTTCTTCTTGTAACTGATTCTTTGTCCCAATCAAATAACGGATCACCCGAAGATCAGGACCCCCAGCCATCGTTAGTTAGCCTTATAAGGCTAACAAACGAAAATATCACGACCTAACCTAACCAATCGTCAAGGACGTACAGTTGACCTAACGATTGGTTAGGTTAAGTCGTGATATTGTGGGGGGTGGGGGTGGCATTCTTGCAACATTTGCAATTGCATTGCACTCTCCCATTTTGCGGTCATACTACGTGGAAATGATCAGCCCTCATTTCTAAGCACAGCACTTCAAACAGCCGAGTGTTCAGTGAGCTTCCTTTAATGACATTAATCACTTTAATCACATCTTTCAGAACCACACTTAAACTATCAGGAATACTCTTCGAAGCCAAAGCTTCACGGTGAATAAAACAGTGATTTCAAGTCATATCGTTACCTGCTGCATCTGATATTTTTCTCACGACCCCACTGTTTCTTCGTCATATTTGCTGCACCATCACTTGTAATTCCTTTGCAATTAGCCCAGTCCAATCTGTATTTTCTAACTACACAATCATGCACCACTCTGTATATGTCTGACCCTGTTGTGTTTGTTGGTAAGGTCAAACACAGTAAGTCTTCAAAAAATTTATCTTTCCACACGTATCTCAAATAAACCAATAGTGTTGCACAATTAGAAATATCAGTGCTCTCATCAAGTTGGATAGCAAATTCTCCATCAGATTGTAGACGTGAAACCAGCTGGAATTCTAAATCCTCTGCAATAGTAGATATCTCAGAGACACTGTGGTATCACTGAGAGGGACACTTTTCAACTTTTCTGCAAACTTATTATCGTAAATTGTACTCACCATATCCAAAGTGGCTGGGACAAGAAATTTTTCAGCAACTGTATAGGGCAGTTTCTCTTTTGAAATGCGATATGCAACTAAATATGATGCCAATTGTGCTTTATCATTAAGAGTGGTTGATTTAATAAGAACTTGTGCTGATAACTTTAATTCATGCTTCTTTCTTTGGAAATATTCAAGTGGTTTGTCAACGAGTTCTGCATGTTTTTTTTTTAAATGTCTTTTTAGTTTTGAAGGTTTCAAACTTTCATTTGTGAGAATTTCATTACAAATAACACAATGTGGCCTGTGATCTCTGTTTCCTTTTTCACAGTTGATAAAGCCATACTTCAAAAAAATCGTCACTATACTGCCTTCTCCACGACTTAGTTTTCTTTTTGGCAGGGGGTTCATAGGAGGCTGACATGGCAGAGGCCTCTCCCTTGTTACAAACATTTTCTGTTGTAGGCCTGCCCGATTGTGCTTGTTTTTCAAATGCGGATGAGACTGATGACTGAGTATCTGTTTTGCTTTTTCTGATAACAAAACGATCCATTCTTTTCTTTTGGGGTGGGGTGAAAATGTTTCGACTAAAGTGATAGCAATATACTCTCACGCCTACAGCATAAACACAACTGAGAGACTTCCTGCCTGGACACGTTCGGGTCGTGTGAGGTGGTGAACGACTCATGAGAACACACATAAGCAAACACTCTCTCTCTCTTTGAGATGCATTTCTTGTTGTCTGATATCATTCTTGTTAACTTAAAAACACTTTTTTCCATAAATACATAATAATCAAAATCCATTATATATATATATATATATATATATATATATATAATATATATATATATATATATATATATGAAAATTATTTCACGAAAGTAACACGTGAAAAATATTTATGATGAATAAAACCACGAAGGAAAGGAAACACAAAATGGTGCTCAAGCGCTTTCGTCTAATGACATCCTCAGGAACACTGAAGTACATAAAAGGGTTACAGCCTATATATAGGTTACAGAAAGAAAAAAGAAAGAAAAAAAAATAACATACATACATACATATATATATATATACACACACACACACACACATATATATATATATATATATATATATATATATATATATATATGCAATAAACGGAGAAGTAAAAATACAAATTAAAAATTAAAGGATTATCAGATTTGTAAGGAAAAATATCGATTTTTAGCACAAGATCAAATTAATTATAAAAATACAAATTTATACTGGAAATCTGCCCGGTTTTAACACTTTGCCTTTTATGGTCAAGTTTCGATATATATATAAATAAAATGAAAATTAAAAGTTAATAAAGTAGCATACAAGTTTACCAAAGATTTAGCGTTCTACCCTTCTTATCTAAATCTGTTTTGAAGGAATTCAAAACAACAGGATCGAGTTGAAAAAGACCTTTGCTTATGTTGAAGTTATTTGAAAGTTGGATAATGGCAGACTCAAGAATATTTCCATTAACAATGTTGCTTGAGTAGAATAAAACTGAAGCATTATTCCAATCAATACAGTGGGATAACTCTGACAAATGGACAAAAAGGGCACTGGACAACTGTCCTGTTCTAACGGAATATTGATGCTGTTTTATACGTGTGTGCAAATCCTTTCCCGTCTGACCTATGTAAAAGGAATCACATTGTTTACAACCAATTTTATAGATAATGCCTGAATTATTGGTAGCGCTATTTTTTACTATGATATTTTTCACAATATTGTTATATGAAAATACTACATTAATATCCAAAAGTTTAAGTACATTAGCAATGCATAAAAAGCCCGGGAAAAATGGAAGTACTAAAATATTTTTTGACAAAGTACGAGTGTTATTATTGACATATTTATATGGAGTTTTTCGAAATTACTTACATTCCGAGAATCCTGGGGGTTGGCATCCCTTGGTTGCGGTACGTCGACGATATTTTGTGTATCTGGCCCATGAATCGTGCCCTGGATAACTTCCTCCTTCAGTTAAATGATCAAGTCCCCTCCATTAAGTTTACTTTAGAAGTGGAACAAGACAATTCAATCCCATTTTTGGATGTGCGTGTACATAGGGAAAGCCCAGGTTTTAAGTTTAGTATCTATCGGAAAACAACAAACAATTTGTCCTACGTACACTTTTACTCGGGACATGACACCCCCACTAAGAAGGCCATTTTTTCATCAGTGTTTCTCCGCACCCTTAGGATCGCCAGTCCGGAATACGTCGATGCCGAATTGGAAAAAATCAACGGTATTGGAAGTGATCTGTGTTATCCATCTGCGTTTATGGAATCTTGTCTCAAGAAGGCAAAACGAACTTTCTATCGTGTCAATAATAACACTCGTACTTTGTCAAAAAATATTTTAGTACTTCCATTTTCCCCGGGCTTTTTAGACATTGCTAATGTACTTAAACTTTTGGATATTAATGTAGTATTTTCATATAACAATATTGTGAAAAATATCAGTAAAAAATAGCCCTACCAATAATTCAGGCATTATCTATAAAATTGGTTGTAAACAATGTGATTCCTTTTACATAGGTCAGACGGGAAAGGATTTGCACACACGTATAAAACAGCATCAATATTCCGTTAGAACAGGACAGTTGTCCAGTGCCCTTTTTGTCCATTTGTCAGTTATCCCACTGTATTGATTGGAATAATGCTTCAGTTTTATTCCACTCTAGCAACATTGTTAATAGAAATATTCTTGAGTCTGCCATTATCCAACTTTCAAATAACTTCAACATAAGCAAAGGTCTTTTTCAACTCGATCCTGTTGTTTTGAATTCCTTCAAAACAGATTTAGATAAGAAGGGTAGAACGCTAAATCTTTGGTAAACTTGTATGCTAATTTATTAACTTTTAATTTTAATTTTATTTTTATATATATCGAAACTTGACCATAAATGGCAGTGTTAAAACCCGGGCAGATTTCCAGTATAAATTTGTATTTTTATAATTTGATCTTGTGCTAAAAATCGATATTTTTCCTTAAAAATCTGATAATCCTTTAATTTTTAATTTGTATTTTTACTTCTCCGTTTATTGCATATATATATATATATATATATAGGTATGTATGTTATTATTATTTTTATTTTATTTTTTATTTCTGTAACCTATATATAGGCTGTAACCCTTTTATGTACTTCAGTGTTCCTGAGGATGTAATTAGACGAAAGCGCTTGAGCACCATTTTGTGTTTCCTTTCCTTCGTGGTTTTATTCATCATATATATATATGTGTATATATATATATATGTGTATATATATATATATATATGTATATATATATATATATATGTGTGTGTGTGATGTTAATTAAACCGAAGCTAGGGCTTCTGCTATTTATATAAAATTTAACCAAACCTCCAGGAACAGAGTGAATGTCCATTACAACGAAAAGAAGTGTTATTGTTACAATTTTTTACAAAACTCTTACGGCAAATGGCTTAATTGTATTGCATAAAATATCGGATGCGCTATTTAGAATAGAGCATTTTTTTTCTTTAATGATAATAATAATGATAACAATAATAATAATAATAATAATAAACGCTTTGTTTTTGATCTTGTATTCGATCGATCGATCGATCATCGATCGATCGATCGAGAGAGAGTTGAGGTTGGAATGTGAAACGTTTTATGGCAGTAGCAGTTTGCCTGTACATTCTCGTTTGTTGGGAAAGGAAGGGATTTCGTGATATTGGAGGATATATTCGCGTATGCTTGAGAGAAGTGCAAACTATGGTTTATGATACCTTGAAACGTAAAAGCAAAAGATATTTGAGCGATAGAATAGATAAATTTAAAAACAAAGATGTACTGCCTCATTAAACATGCTCTCGAGCGAAATAAATTGATTGACCCGCATCTGTGTAGTATAATTTAAAATGCGTACCTTATCTCGAATCTTGGAAATCAGCGAACAGCCAATAAAGAAATATATATATATATATATATATATATTATATATATATATATATATATATGAGAAAAGTTCAGGATGGAAGGCCTTTATAACCCCGTATTAAATTTTTTTTGTTGTAGAAAGCCAAGAAAAGCTATGGTCAGAAGAGACATAATTGGGGCAATTCGCGTATGCTTGAGATATACACTAAACAATGATTCAATTGCTGATGAAGTTTTAATCTTTATGATCTCGAATTACACTCCCGGAAAGTTTATTTACTGGATTTTTAATTCGAAATTATCTATCGCTTCCGCAAACCGCAATTTTCAGAACAATGTTTAATATAATTATTTATATATATATATATATATATATATATATTATTTTCCATAAATATTTGTCTTTCTATTGATCAGTTAATTACATCGTTTAATTAGATTTTTAGGAAGGCGATTGTTTATAGCGCTTTCACCTTTTTCTTCCTTTATCATATTCCCTTTCTAATTAATCATTTGTGCTGCACATTTTAATGCAACGTGCACCATTTGTCCTGTTTTGTTACAGATGAAAAAGACTGTAATATTAGACTTAAGTCAGACGGAGAATGAGATAATTAATGCAGTTTGACAAAGATGCTTACACGAATTTTTATATGAACTTTTTTCCAGAATTGTACATATATAGGTACGCCTTTGCTTTCCGTACGAATTGTTAATTCTGGTGAGGCTTTACACTCCACC
The DNA here is from genome assembly GCA_023014485.1 of Bathynomus jamesi. NCBI lineage: Eukaryota > Metazoa > Arthropoda > Malacostraca > Isopoda > Cirolanidae > Bathynomus > Bathynomus jamesi. The sequence continues at coordinate 847,349 of JAJOZX010001544.1, read as the reverse complement.
TTAGACCTACTTTTTAAACAGGGAAGTGTGTGTATATATATATGTATGTATATATATATATATATATGAGAACGTGGAAAGATGTTTACACGAATTTTTAGATGAACGTTTTTCCGGAATTGAACATATATAGGCGCGCCTTTGCTTTCCGTACGAATTGTTCATTATGGTCGAGTGTTGTAATAACGGGATCCTGCCCCTACGAACCGTGGAAGGATGGTTACACTCCACCTTAGACCTACGGTTTAACACGGATCATTAGGGCACCCTGGCTAGCAACCGCGGAAGGACGCGCCAGGTCTCGAGCCCGCCTCCACTCCACCTTAGACTTACAGTTTAACGCGGTCGCCCGACGCATATAAACGTAATGGCGTATAGACGGGTGTGTACGTGCAGTGTACACTGTGCCAACTGGATGATGATGCCTGGAGGCACTGGCTGATTAAGGCAACTGGCTTATTAGGAACATTAAGACAACAGCCGCTTGGCTGAAGTCTTAATCTGCGCCTGGCTCCTGACAAGCGAACACCTCTCCTCTCTCAGGTTAGGTATACCCCTTTGTGGGGTGAGGCCGTTCCAACTTATCCCCCAATGAGGTCTCCCCCAGCGGGAGTTCGTTGCAACTTGGGGGATAATTCCGCCTCCAAGTTGCATAACCCCTTGTTGCTCTTGCAACATTCCTCCTCCCCCAATTAGGGGGTACCTTGCAACAGCAACATGGGGGTGGTGGTGGTGGGCACTCTTGCAAGATTTGCAATTGCATTGCACTTTCCCATTTTGCGGTCATACTACTCCACTTAATGTATCACACTGAAGTTCGGTGGCTTTCACGGGGCAGAGTCCTAACAAGGGTTTATGAGCTAAGGATGGAGATTCATTTTTTTCTTCTGGAAAAAAAAATCTGATTTGGCAGATTTATTTTGTAATGACAATTAGATAAAATGAAGTTGTCATATTTGGCAGACATTTTTTCATGTCTACATGAACTTAATTTAAAGCTACAAGGAAAAGAAAATTATTTGTTCCGACACTGTGACTAAATCAAAGCATTTAAAAAATCATTACCTCCAGTTGAACGCCCGAACTACTACATGTTCCCAACTCTGTTGCAACACATTGAAGAAAACATCATCACTGAAGGAGGTTTGAACAAAATGAAAGGTGCTATACAGTTACATCTCTCTGCTTTGTCTGCCAGTTTTGATTATTATTTTCCGGAAGAGAAGTTTGAAGTTTTAAAGGAAAAGCACTGGGTAAAAGATCCTTTTTCTTTTGAGACGCCCGAATCTATCGTAAGGTTGAACTTGACACCTGAACAAGAAAATGAGCTGCTCCATCTCACATGTGACAATACATTAAGAATCAGGCACAAATCATCAACTTTGTCATCATTTTGGATCGGTGTTTCAAATGAATAACCACTCTTAAGTAAGATGAGTGTTTTGCTGTTGCTCCTTTTACAAGTTACATGTGTGAAGTTGGGTTTTCCACTCTGACAAGGTTGAAAACCAAAGAGAGAAACCGACTCAACAGTGCAGCCGATATGCGTGTAGCACTATCATCGTGTGAACCAGATTGGGCCAAAATAACAAGCAACAGGCAGGCCCACCAGTCACACTGAGCAGGTAAATTTTAAATTGATTTGTTTTATATTTGATTAATACAGGGTGTACATAAAGTCAGGATCTATTTTTGTGAAATAATTATTTTTTTTCTATTTTTCTTTTCAGAAGCCCTTATAAGAATGAATACAGAAGAGCGTGTGGCAATAGTAATTTGGCGAATCGAGGGAAAGAAATACAATGTCATCAGAGAGAAGTTTAGAAGGAGATTTCATAAGCCGGGGCCAATACACAAGACAATACGAAAATTGGTGAACAAATTTAAACGAACGGGATCTGTAAATGATGAAGCAAGATCAGGACGACCGTGTATGTCAGATCTTACCGTGAATGTAGTACGCGGAATTATCACTGAGGAGCCACGTACGTCCGTTCGTGCTGCATCACACAGACTCGGCCTCCCGACGTCATCTGTGCACAAAATTCTGAAAGTTAATTTGCAGAAGAAAAGCTATCATTTGCAGGTTTTACATGATTTACATGAGGAAGATTTCCCTCGACGAAGTGCTGTGTGTGCTGATCTCGTAGAACAAATCTGGAGTGATAATTTAATGGACAACATTCTTAGTGATGAAGCCACTTTCCATAGGTGTGGAAAAGTAAATCGCCATAACTGTCGAATTTGGGCCGATGATGAAAGACCGAATGATTTCGTCTAAAATTGGGAAAGAGACTCACCTAAAGTTAATGTCTGGATGGGTTTAACAAAATCTAAGGTTTATGGTCCTTTTTTCTTTGCTGAAGCTAGTTACGGGGCTTATTTATCTGGACATGTTGCAGCAATTCCTTGAACCTCAGCTGATTGGGGATAGGATTGTTAGTACCGTCGTCTATCAACATGATGGTGCTCCTTGTCACTATGCCAAAATTGTTCAGGATTATCTAAATGGACGTTTTCCAAATCGCTGGATCGGACGCGGAAGCAACAGACCTTGGCCAGCGAGATGACCAGATTTAACCCCTTTCGATTTCTTTGCGTGGGGCTTTATCGAGTCGCACGTCTATCAGACGAAGATTACGAGTCTTGAAAACTTACGTACACGTATACGAACTGCTGCAGATAACATAACCCCGCAAATGCTCCAAAATGTGTTTAGAAATGCTGCGGAACGATTTGAGCTGTGCAGGGATACTGATGGGCGTCACGTCGAATCCTACTCTTAATTATTTAATAAATGTTACCACTTTATCATTTTATGATTGAATTCCATATAATTTCCAAGTGCTTCACAAAAATAGATCCTGACTTTATGTACACCCTGTATAAAGAATCTCCTTAAATTAACGCAGTACGTCCTGACTCTAATGAGTTAAAAGCTTTAAATTAGCTTACCTGTTATTTTGTTTTAGATTTCATGTCAGACTTTTTTAGACTAAACACAGGAATAGGCTCGTGAAGGTATGTGATATTATTGCACTGGGTCGTGGGGGAAAAAGTTTGAAGAACACTGCTTTAAAGGATGCACTTTAATGATCAAGCAAACCTGCTTCAGATAAAATCCATTTTGCTCGTTCTTGAATAATACAGCTACTGTCTAATGCGTTATCGGCGTTACCCCCAATTTATCCATGATAAGTATAGTGGCTTAGCTATACTCCGCATTTTTTCAGAAATATGGCACTCCATGTGTCTGGCCCTGGTGCTGAATTTTCTCGTGATTGTGAGGGAGCCTTAATTATGTCTCCTTCCGAGAATTAAAAATCCATGAATAGATTAGTGTCCGTACTTGTTTTTGACTGATTTCTATCTATGTCAAAGAATACATCCAGATTTTCTGTTTTCATCTCGGGCTCAGAGGGGGTTTAACAGAATTGAATTGTTCCCCCCAAGCAACTCGCTCATCTCTTCTGGGACATTTGTGTATTCGTTCACTCCATCTTTTCCTGAGGACCAATACATTTTTTACATTTTCATTTTCATCTTCCCAAAGGCGTAAAAATATTTTGGGTTATTTTTTTTAGGTTTGCTGCTCCCTTGATTTCCCCCTCTTTTGTCTTATGTATGAATGATTGATTCACGTCCATTTTTGTTTCGTGTATTTTTTTTTTAGCTTGAGTCTCCTTGCTTCCGTTTTGTATCCATCCATATTTTTTTTTACGGTTTGTTTCCGTTGTCTACAAAATGTTCTGATTTTCTCTCGAGTTTATTACGTTTTCTCTCTTGTCTATTCAGAAAGCGTTGTAGCAATATAGTAAGGTTGACAGTGCTCCAACGTTCTTAGCTCCAGCTCCGTTACCCATATATATATATATATATATATATATATATATATATATATATATATATATATATTATATATATATATATATATATATATACAGTATATGGGTAACGGAGCTGGAGCTAAGAATGTTGGAACACTGTCAACCTTACTATATTGCTACAACGCTTTCTGAATAGACACCTTTTTTTATAAACTTAAAAATACAGCAACAGCACAATTTTTAAGAAATAGCTTAAATCAGGGGTTCCCAACCTTTTTAAATTGACGAACCACTTTTTGCCACCATGCTTTTTCTAAGTACTATCATTTAGGAAAAAAAATGGTACCACCTAACCAAAGCCCTAGGGAGAGGACTGTGGTGTTCAATCTTGATTTTTCAGACTTATCTAAAAAGTTATATTTATTCTAATGATATTCATCGCTATTTATACGAAGGATGAAGTAAAACGCCCGGAGCAGAAGAGAGTTCCTCCTCGCGTTGCAAACAGTAATTTTTTTTCTGGCGTTACGCAACGGTACGCAGTACCGGCACCTTTTTTCAAAAAATAAAAATTCTGTTATTTCCCCCACCACCCGAGGAATCCGTCAAATCTGAGTACCAGTACCTTTTTATCTAGAAAAAAAGCATTGGTTGCAAGGCAACGTCCCAAGCACGTCTCTTACCAGTACACCATCCAGGAAACCAAAAAATTTCCTTTCAAATGTAGCTTTTGAACGAAACTCGCTTTATCTTGCGCTTTTTAATCAGAAAATGCACTAGTAATTCTTCAGTAAATTATATCATCAACATTTGTACTGAATCAAAATCTTGAATTTGTAATTTATCGTTAAATAATTTAAAATCTACTTGGACGGTGAATTGGATAGCACTCAAACCCTCACTCGAAAAATTTGCCGGTTATTCATCTACGACTTCCATTATCATGAAACTAATTATCAATTTACGAGCGACGACTTTATAACTTTCTTGCGTACCACCCCAAAGACCTCCACGTACCATCGATGGTACCCCTACCACGGGTTGGATGAGAATCCCTGACTTAAGTTTTTTATGTAAGCAGGCTATTGCATCCCGCAATTTGCATCGATGGAATCGCCACACTATAGGTAAATTTTGATTAGAAACCAAGATAAGTGATAAGTAAAAACTAAGTCATTAATATTAAAGAGAAACAATTCACAAACAACAATGACACTGATGAGATCACCTGAAGATCAGGGCCCCCCAGCCTTCTCTAGTTAGCCTTATAATGGTAACTAACGAAAATATCACGACCTAACCTAACCAATCGTTTGGTCAACTGTACGCCCTTGACGATTGGCTAGGTTAGGTCGTGATATTTTCGTTAGTTAGCCTTATAAAGCTACAGTAGCTAAAGAAGGCTGGAGGCCCTGATCTTCAGGTGATCCCACCGATTTAAGAACGAAGTAAAATTACAAATTTTCATTGTTTAACAAAAAACTTGTTACTTACACCTAATTAGGCTTTGCTTAGTTAATAATCTGAGCCTAATTAGGTGTAACAAGTTTTTTTGCGTTGCTTCAATAAAGAAAGTGTTTTAAATTTAGTTTTTGCATGAGCTGCATCGGCCTCGTCAACTAATATATATATTATATGTGTGTGTGTGTGTGTGTGTGTGTGTGTGTAATTAGTTCAGTGATAAATATACAAGGGTTTTTGTAAGCTGTATTACAGAAATAACTGTGTCTACGCCTTTGTTCATAAGTAGAGATGTGCCGGATATCCTGTAATATCTCTACGATTGTTTATAATAAACAAATTAAAAAAGGAATAAAAAATAAACAGATCTACACTGCTAAAGATTGATTTATTTAAATTAACTAATGTTTTCCATGGTTTAATGCAAGAACTGATTATATTATACCTCTTAGGTTACCTTTAAAAAAATAATAATAATAAAATGAGAAGAAAAAGTTTATTTTTAAACTAAAATAAGAGACATTTTGCGATGAATTACATAATATTAACGGGTAATGAAAATTTAAAATTTTTACATTTTTCATGATTAAAAGGTTTTCCACATTTCCAGGAAACAAATGATTATTACGAAACAAACAAAAACCTTTATTCAGAGAAATAATACAAATTACATAACGTTTTTACAATATTTTGTAATATTTTTCTGTACAATTTAGATATGTGATATGGCATTGATTCTTCCTGCTGCACTAAAATCTCTCTGAGTAAACTGAACTAGGTGGAGCACTCAACAAAACAAAACCGGTACTTATGTATTAACGGGGGGCCACCATATATTGATGATTGGTTAGGTCAAGTTGTAATATTTTCGTTAGTTGAAAATTTCTGATACATCATATTTTTTAAATAGCAATATTTTTTAAAATATTTACAATGATTTATATTTCAAATATTTACAATGATTAATACATGTTACACATCAATTCCATTCTTAATGCTATTAAAATTTTTGGCCCCCAGAAACAAATGTTTCTAATGTGTAACATGTATTAATCATTGTAAATATTTCAAAAAATATTGCTATTTAAAAAATATGATGTATTAGAAATTTCCACTAACGAAAATATTACAACTTAACCTAACCAATCATCAATATGTGGTGGCCCCCCGGTTCATACGTAAGTACCACAAAACCTTTATTCAGAAAGACTGCATTACATAAGGTATGCGTCACATCTATACTGATTTATGCAATATTAGCATTAACGTTTAATTTCGTATTTTATTGGCAAATAGTCTAATCAAAGTATTCTTATCTGAATATGACGTTGGGAAGCACGGCAGCTTTTCAGGCAAAAAATTATTTCAATTTTTACAATAAAAAATAAGAAAATAAATAGAAATAATGTCAAATAAAGTAAAATTAGATTTAATTGATTTCTGTCATTACAAATGAAAATTGAAATTATCTTCGAAATAATAAATTAATGATGGTGCTTGTCTGACATTTATAGATATAGCGTTCCAGATATCTGCTCCTTTGTAGGAGAGAACATTTCCTGCAATTTGCGTTGATTCTGTTTCTCTATAAAATTACTGGGGAGCCTTATTATGATTATGGTTGGTCTGATGCTTGGTAATCGCCTCGTTTCTATCATATTATCAGCAACTTTGTACATACTAAAACTGATATTTAGTTAATTTTTAAAAGTAATTTAGTTTTAGAATATTTAAATCTCTCAACATTGGAGAGGCAAGAGATTGTGTTATCATTGTTTGATAGAGTTTGTAAGCATTTTTTATGATTATTTCTACCAGATATCTTGTGTAATTCTTTGTGAAATTACATGCTGTAATTCCATACTGTACGAGTGTGGATGAATAAATGAGTAATACAGTGTGAGAATATTACACAGTGTTGATGTATTGTACGTGTCTTTTGAAATTTAATTTGTCAACTTGATGCCAAGAACTTAACTTAATTACTCATACTTTTGCAAGAGAAGTGTTTCCAGTTATAATTGAGTGTGAGCGATTACAGGTTTATTTTTAGTTACAATCATATATGGTCAGTTTCTCAAGTTCAGTAAAAGATTATTTTCACACCTCCATTTAAAGACACGTTCTAATTGCTTGTTCATTTCCTTATTAGCGAGTTGATATAGTGATGTTTAGGAGTGAATGTTGTATCGTCTGCATACTGAATACATTTTAATGTTATTTATCGATAAAAGTCTTATATGCGTTAAGAAAAGTAAGGGTAAAAGGATAGGTCCTTATGGAACCCCACTTTCCAATACAGCATATTCTGATGAAATGTCTTTTACTTTAACATACTGGTGACAATTAGAGAGATATAATTTAAACCAATTTAGCATATTTCTCCTTATGCAAACTTTGCAATGTTTAATTTATCTAATAAGATATAATGTGGGCGTGTAACAAAGGCTTTCGACTGGTCGAGGAAAACTAAGACTGTGTTTATAATTTACGTCTTTATAGATATATTCTAATAGGATGGTGATAGCGTCTTCTATGATGTGACCTTCTCTAAAACCAAATTGTGTTTTTTGCAAAGATATATGGATCACCTGAAGATCAGGGCCCCCAGCCTTTTTTAGTTAGCTTTATAAGGCTAACATGAAAATATCACGACCTAACCTAACCAATCGTCAAGAGCGTACAGTTGACCTAACGATTGGTTTGGTTAGGTCGTGATCTTTCGTTAGTTACCTTATAAGGCTAACTAAAGAAGGCTTGGGGCCCTGATCTTCAGGTGATCCGGATATAGTTTAGCTAAGAATCTGATTAGTCCTTGTATACAATTTTTTCATCCACTTTACTTATAGTTAGTAATATGGAGATTAGCCGATATGGATGGAGAATCAAGGCTGCCTAATTTGAATACTGGACAAACCCTGGCTTTCTTCAGTTAAGCAAGGAATACACATTGTACTATTGATTCTCTCATAAGTCTTGTGAGTGGAGCTGCTATATCAGCTGATATTAGTTTATATTTTTTTACTGGAATTGAACTGACAGCTACGTTTTCATTTTTTAAGTTTTTCAATGTGGCTGAGCTTTCGTTTGGCAGAACTGGTTCATAGAAGAATGTATTTGGTGTGGGTTGTACCATATATTGTTGGTAGTGACTGTCTGAGTCACTACCAACTGGCTACCTCCGTGTTGCTTCCTACTTTTCAAAAAATTATTTAATTGTTTAATAATCACTAGTAAATTCCGTCCTGTGATAGCGAAGATGCGGGATTTGTCTTTTTTTGGGGGGAGGCCGTTAACTAAAACCTTTAAAGTATCCCACAGTCCTTTAGGACTAGATTATATTATTGTTCGTTGATATTAGAACAATAATGCTCCGCTTTTGCAGTTTTTATGAGTGAATTTAGTCTGTTCCAATAATTTTTATATGTTTGTTCATTGACAATATCATTCTTCCATAATTCATAGAGAGAATGTTTACTGTTTTACTTACAATGAGGGCTAGAGTGATCCAATGGTTGTTATAATTATTTTTTGACACAAGTTTTGATTTCATATGAACTTAGTGTTAATATATCCATTAGTGTGTCTGAGAATGCTTGAAGTTTTGTTTCAATGTCACAGTTACTTAAAGTTATGCCCTATTCCCGACCAATCAAAACGTGATACTTCTATGATAAATTTAAATTTATTATTATAGTCGTAAGGTCTAATAGCCAATTTTTATTTTTTCCTTTGTTTGTAAATGGTTAATTAGCATTGTGCATGTGGGGCAGATGCTCCGTAATAGATATAAGAGTATACCTGACATACAGTGAAGGGAAGACAGCACCCTGATTTGGTCTAATGAAGTGGAATGTTCTCTGGTATTACGTAGATTTGTTTGGCTTAGTAATGGTTAAATTAAAGCCACTTGCAGTGACGAGATTGTAGAAGAAATTAGCATTATTATTAGAATTTATTTTAGCAAGATCGATATGTAAAGCTCCGTCAATAATGTAGTTATTGATGATGTAATTAGAAGTTCAAGTTTCATCCATGCTCGCATTAAATATTTGCAAGTTACCGTTTGGTGGTCGGTAGATGCCTAATATTGAATAAGGGATGTTGTTTATATACACTTCAACTGCAAGGTGGTTTCAGAATGTTCATTTATGCCTGTTAATTATTCGATACTTTTATTTTTTATGATTAGTGCCTACGAAAATGCTTACTCAGGCGCATCTATTATTATTTCTACATATATGGTGGCTCGTGTAGCACGGTATATTAAAAAATTATTTATTATTTTCATTTAATCAGGTTTCAGGCAATATAATGCACGTAAATCATGTATATTTATATAGTAACAATTTTAGATTGGTTTCACTCATCGAACTAATTTGGAAGGCTTCTAATATTTAAGTTAAAAACTAGATATGTTTCCGTTAATAAAATATAATATGTCGTTCGTTTCAGAAGGTATCTACGGGCACATTGTTACTATTTATTGTAATACGAAACTCAATAATTTCATTCAAAGCTCTAAGAGTATGCAAAGTGTTAATGATAGAAAAAATTTAAAAAGTCAATAAAACCAAAATAGAAGTCAATAATAATAAAATAATAATAATAATAATAATAATAATAATAATAATAATTTAAAAGAGAAAGAAGAAAGGAAGTTAAAAATTAAGAGGAGAAATGAATAACAGCGAAATAATATTAAAAATAAGAATTAATGAATGGAAAACTAATAATAATTAATAAAAGAAATATAATAAAGCGAGAACTAATATTATGTTTTATTTTAATGCTAAAATTTTTAAATTCAACCGAATCCTTTTGATACTAATTTCTAGGCGGGTCACCTGCAGTATATTTCACCTTTAAAATTCGGTTATTTTAATTGACAGAGTAACAGTAAAATTAATAATCAGCCAAATTGACCACCAAATATATCATACTAATAATAATGAACAAAATAGAAATATATATATAACCAACTACGTGGCTTAATTCGCATAATACAACTTTTAAGCCATTGTGATACATTTGAATTTTGTGTAGTAATTTCAGTTAGCCGCAGCCCTCAATTTCCTTTGTGAATATAGAAAAATTACGTTATTTGAGATACTGTAGATATAAGACAAACTAATCAAAGACATAAAAACACGACACAGCCACTGACACAATAGATACGAGAAAGTCTCTTTAAATAATGGAAGCCTTATTATGGTTCCGCTTTATATATGGTATTGTATTTATTTAGTTAATATACAATATGTAGTAGAGATACGTTTTAAATTAATTATAACATTTCCAACGTTGCAAACTGCTACATAACTTGTCAAACAAAATTTTCATGTGAAGTAAATCATTTTCTACTAAGTCTCATTAACTACATAAAATAATAATAATAATTAACAAAGACAAAAATATGGAAAGAGCAGCATAAAGTTTGTTAGAAATTTTTCCATCACGAGGAATAGGAGTATTCCATAATTTCTGGTACCCATATACTGTGATAGAACAGTTTTATGCCAAATTAATAAAACTAGTAACGTGTAGACTGCAGACCCTATATAAATGCAGTAGTTTGAGGAACAAACACGCGAGTTTTATCTCTAAAAAAGTACTATCCGGCCGGATACAAGATATCCGGTAATTGTCTCGCTGGATATCTAGTTATCCGGCAAATCCCTATTCATAAGGTTGAAGAACTGCAGTTCGCTTACGATCTCATAAATTAAAATGATATTGCGCGGCATACTGTAACTAATAGGACAAAAGATTTCACAAAGTAAAATTTCCGGCTCCAGCTCCGCTCTAGCTCCATCGTCTCTCGTTGCCGCTCCGTTGCACTTTCGAGTAGCCCCGCTCCATCTCCGCTCTGGCTCCGTTTTTTTTGAGATTTTCATCTCCGGCTCCGCTCTTCTCCGTTCCGAAAAACTCACTCCAGCTCCGGAGCGGAGCTATTGCTAACCCTACAATACGTTTTAATTTAATTTTCAATAAATAGTATTTCTTCCGCAGTCCTCTCGCGAAGCAGCAATTCCCAATTTAGTTTCTTCAAATCTGCATTCATACTTACAAAATTTGCCTCCTTTGAATTCATATTTAATCCTTCAAAAATCTCTCTCTCTCTCTCTCTCTCTCTCTCTCTCTCTCTATATATATATATATATATATATATATATATATATCCTACACGGACGAAATTAATTATTCCGGAAGGTTTGTCAACAAAAACTTCCTAATAATCTCTATAAGTTTTGATACGCACAAAAATAAAATGCAATTACAATCTCTTCAAGATACTTTTCATTTCCTTCAACACAAAAGAATATATTCAACGGATAACTTCGTCAACTGCTCGAACAACCATTCAGTGAACTATATACAGTTGCGTGTACTTAGCGAAATCCTTCCTTCAGTCTAAAAGCGTCGTCAATAAACATAAATTACGTATGAATGATATTTTTAAGTGCAATAACCGCACTGAAATATGCTGGAAATGGGAAGGCAATAAAGTGGGAAACTTGGAACCACTGGAACTCGAACCCGCGTTGCGTGGTTTCAGAGTCGGCGCTCCTACCAATCACGCCATCCAGAACCCTTCAAGGGGGGAGTAAATGGAGTACGGTATTGACCTTGCTTGAACGAACCTTTCCGCGGGATTCTGGATGGTGTGATTGGTAGATCGCTGACTGAAATCACGTGACATGGTTCGAGTCGCATTAGCACTTAGTTTCCTATTTTATTGCTTTTCCAATTTCCATATAAATTACATATATCTGAGACCCAAGTGACAATATAAATAAATAAGTAAATATAACTTGATTGAAGGATTTGTTCTTGGGGAACCATAACTCAGTAAGGAATAAGAGGACGAGGAGATGGTACATGTTTATTTACGGACGTTTCGCAAATTTCATTTTCCATCATCAGTGCTAAAAATTTAAAATCAAATATAAAGAATGAATAAATATGATGAACAGAAACATATACAATATATTTTAAAAAACGTGTGATAATTAATAGTATATTTACAGTATATATTTAATTAATTAAAATTAAAAATAAAATAATATAAAATATAGGAGTGTGGTCAATAGCTAGTCAAAGTATAAAACAGTTAAATGGTAAATCGAAATTGAGAAGTATCTTACCAGGTTATTATCGGGGTGAGGGACTAATTGAACGAAAGGTTGGGAATGATTGATTGTTGGAGGAATCCATATTTGAAAAGTTGGAGCGAACACAGTTGAAAGCGTAGATAGTGGACGAAGCAAGGGGCTGGGGTGCTTTTTTCTTTGTGTTCGCTGCAAAGCGAACTATATTCGCAGCACCATTCGCCAGAATCAAACAAGAGTGGACGAGCATCGCGGTATTTCTACTAGAACATCGCAGCCCTTAAATAAACCTTTCAAATCAGCAATAAGGGATCACTGCTACCTTCACAACCACCCACTACTTCCCTCCAACTTCAAAATTATTAACTCAACCAACTAACCGACCTCCGCATTCTAGAGTTCCTTTACATCCTCAGTATTAAACCAACCCTCAATGACTATAGTTCCGCCTTTAACTTAAACATCGCCAGATAAACTATCATACCTTACCACCAAAAAGAAATCCACCATCACTCCCTGGCTCCAACTTTTCTAATATGGATTCTTCCAACAATCATTCATTCCCAACCTTCTGTTCAATTAGTCCCTCACCCCAATAATAACCTGGTAAGATACTTCTCAATTTCGATTTACCTTTTAACTGTTTTATACTTCGACTATTGACCACACTCCTATATTTTATATTATTTTATTTTTAATTTTAATTAATTAAATATATACTGTAAATATACTATTAATTATCACACGTTTATTTAAATATATTGTATATGTTTCTGTTCATCATATTTATTCATTCTTTATTTTATTTTAAATTTTTAGCGCTGATGATGGAAAATGAAATTTCCGAAACGTCCGTAAATAAACATGTACCATCTCCTCGTCCTCTTATTCCTTAGTAACCTTACTAACCTAAGATATATATATATATATACTTGCAACATCTGCTTGTTAGGCAGTGATGATATATGGGGCATTAAACAAAAATTTATGGTGTTGTAAAGTTGGTTAACGAAAATCAATAACCAATTTTATGAATAAAATTGGCTCTGTAAATTGGAAAAAAGTTTGGTACGAAGTATAAAAATCAAATGTATTTTTATTTCTGGATATATATATATATATATATATATATATATATATATATATATATATAATACAACTGAGAATGGTCCCCTGAGAAACTTTTATGTTACACACAGACCGTGCGTGGAGCAAGGAACTCTTCTGGGAAATTAATTTCCCAGAAGAGTTCCTTGTTCCATGCACGGTCTGTGTGTAACATATATATATATTCTGATTCTGTGACACGAATTAAATTTAAGTTATTTTAAATCGAACATTTTAGAAGATTAATCGAGATTTATTCGGATGAATCTCTTAAATCCGGTTTAATCTGTTCTCGTATTCATATTATGCTCATTTCCTATCTCCGGATCTATTTTTATAATACAAACAATCGATTTTGTCAACATTACATCTTTTATATCTAAAGATCTTTCTCCCGCGAGAGACCACCATTGTGGAGCCAAGTTAAAGAACTAATTTTTACAGAAGAAGCATCAACATTATACTTACTCTAAAAGAAGTTATGTAGAACATTTTGGGATAAAGATTTATGCACGAGATGGGATAATTTCCTCCGTTAACGAACCTCTGGTTTATTTAGACTTCAGGCTCCCGGCCGAGCTTTGTTGATGAAGGGAATTATTGCGGTGATGATCGCCGGAATGGGTTATTCCGTCCGTTGTATAAATCTTTACCTATAATACAGTTAATTAAATAAATCCTTTCATTAAACTCTGGTTTCTTACTGATAAATATTGGTAGGAAACATGTTTTTTTTACGAGAGGACTTTTTTAATCGATGGTACATACGGGAAATTTATTAAAATTAAATAACTTCACTGACAATTTTAAACGATGTGGTCGTTGGGTAGTCTGGCATGCCCATGGGAAATAATTGGATCAATCCCAGAATAGGCACTTGAAATCATTTTTAGGTGCTTAATCTGGGATTGAGGCAAAACACAGGTGCTTAATCTGGGATTGAGGAGAAAAAAATATAAACAGTTTTGAGAGATATAATTTCATTGTTTTTATCAATATTTGAAAAAATCAACTCTAACCTAACCTAACCTAATCTTTTGCTATATCTTCTGCTTTTTTGGTTAGTTTTGCTATTCTTACCAGTTTGATTTTTACCTGAAACAGGTGTGCATACACAAAATATAGAATCTTATTGGAACAAGCATAAATCAATAATCAAAACCATGAGAGGATGTCGTCGTGAATTATTAGAAACATATCTATACCAATTTATGTGGCAAGATAGATTTGCTTCAGATGGATTCAGAAACATTCGGGTTCATATTGCAGGAATTTATAATATCTAAAATTTTTCTTTATTCATTAAACCACTTCAAACCTTTTATAACTTTGCCTTTATTACATTTGTAATAAACTTTGTATAAACAATAAATTTTGTAATCATCAGGTTTTTTTTATTTAATTCCTTGCAAGGTGCCTATTCTGGGATTGAGGTTGAACGCAGGTGCTTCATCTGGGATTGAGGTACATCAGGTGCCTATTCTGGGATTGACCCAAATAATTTATTTATAAGATAAAGCATACCCAGACGGAAGGAAGATCGCTTTACCTGAACATAGGAGGTATTTGCGACCTATCACCACGCAAGGATGGGCGCAATGTCCGTTTCAATATACCTTCCGTCCCTCTTTTCGTCTTTCCCAACGACAACTTCAACTCGACCAACCGACCAGTTGGCCACCCTTTTAATCCGATCGTAAATCCGGTCAAGCAAGAAATAAAACCGGATGTAACAAATCTGGCTTTTATCTTGTAGAATTAAAATAAAAACGAATATATGTTTTATATCTCCATCGAGTTTTACGACAGGGTGGCGCAAAAGTCAGGAGAAAGGAAAGGGTCACTGCATAAATTATACATTTTTTAACTAAAAAAGTTATTTTTATTTAAATACAGTGACAGCCATAGAACGGAAGAGATCCATTATTTCGGGCTTCTTTGACTCCAAACTTATGCGCCACCCTGTATATATATATATATATATATATATATATATATATATATATATATATGATACAACTCAGAATGGTCCCATGAGACACGTTATGTTATACACAAACCATGCACGGTCCGTGTGTAACATATATATATATATATATATATATATATATATATATATATATATATAAAGAGTTACAAGGACAAGAGGAAGCCTAAAGACCTTTCGGTCCACTCGTGGAAATTCCTGTTATTAAACTAGTTCATATTTAAAACTATTCTAGCAGGGTAGAAAACTGGATAGAAAAGCATAAGGCTCTTCCCCACCCAGAGGCAGGTGCGGTAAAAAGTTGAAAAAATACCTTGACCCGGAAAAGTAGCTAAGAAAATTTTACAGGAAAGATGAGAATATATAAGCTAACTCTACAATTACGCCATGCACACATAAAGCTCTTGCATTCGACAGCAACGCTGTATGAACTAACCAATAATATATTTGTGCCGATCGCGCATCAACCACTTGGTATCCTCACAAAAGCATCGAACATGTGGTTCTGATTTTATGCAGAATATTTACAGCTCTATTTATCGAGGTATCGGTCCAACAAAGAGCGCATAACCCACTTCAGGTTAGCCCCAAAAGGATTAAGAGAAAAGCAAAGGTTGAACTCTTCACGTTTACACCCACGAACGCGCAGAGCCATCACGCTGGAAACGTAATGAAATGCTGCTACAGCGGGGCTTCCCAACTTTTATCATGCGCGACACCGAAAATCATGTTCACACAATTCACGATCCTAAACACTAGTCGAAGTTCGAGAAACTCCCCAAAAGTTATTACACACACACACACACACATATATATATGTTAACCCCCCCCTTTATGGCCCTGAGTCGGTTCGGATTCGAAGGGGGTTCTAGTTAGGAGGCTGCAACGGATGCTTCTTCTTTATACTTTTCTATAATTCTTTTCGGTCGCCTTAGGGGGTCGACACTCTGTTAATTCTTTTCTTTCTGCTTATTAATTCTTCTCTTTTTATAATTATCGACTTTTCTTTTATAACTTGTCGACTTACTGACTGAGTTCCTGCAGAGAGCACGGCTCGAAGGAAAAAGATAAAAACTTCTTAAAGTGTGGTTTACTTCTGAAAAATTACAGTTGGTACTCTGAATTACAAGGGGTAGAGGTTCGACCTCTTTCGACCATGGCTCAGGCCGGAATCTACAAATACTTAAGTTAAGGAGGCAAGGGGCCTCTGCCCCCCCCCTAATGAGGTGCTAATATCAAGTACAAATGATAAGTGCAACGATGAAGTGCTAATCTGAAGATCTAATCTGAAGAAGTCTAATGAGAAGAGTGCTTAAATGAAGATGGTACATGCATAATATAGTCTAATGTTTGGGGGAGACAATCGAAGGTTAAGTTTCCCCCCTTTTTAAACACATGATTTCAACTAAAAAGAATAAAAAATATAAAAATAAAAAAGAACAGTAGTATCGCTGATTCGACATTTATGGAGGCGATATTATTTCGTATTAGCACATAAGCACAATTTTGAGTACATGACTGAGTACGTATTAATTTTGGTTCATTACAATTACGATTACAATTATGGATTACAACTACCAATTAATTCATATTCACTTATTATTGTTTTAATTACAATTCCATTAAAGTATATTCTTACATTATAAATTAAATCATTACATTTAATTAGCTTCACTGAAGTACATTACAAGTTATTGTTAATTTAAAGTATTACAGTTAATTACAATTAAACAGTTACTATAACTTTGTCTTGTTTTTACAGTGTTTCATATTAATAGACAATTAAGATGTTAGAAATATAATACAAAGTACATGGCACTTACGGGATAATTTATTTTACGAAATAATATGCTATAATGTTATAAATTCGAATCAGAGCGAAAGGAGACCTTTTTTATCTTAGAAGCGTTCAAATTATGCTGTGATGAGTGGAATTTCTGATAATAACTTACTAAGCATTTATGAATATCTTGCGAGGGTTGAACGCACTTGAAAGTAAAAATTAAAAAAATAATACGAGAACGTTTTTTCGCGTTCCCGAACGAACTGCGAAAGTTTTTTTGCATTTCATGACTGACACGAGTAAAGATGATTATTTTAATAAAAATTACATACGATAATGGTCAAGCTAAAATATGGACGTATGGGGGCGGAGATATGGTCGAATAATAGTTATATTTATACTACATAACATAAATAATGACTTCTATAGGGTGTACAGTTTTTATTATGATGATATATAAATTTTCATACATTGAATACTAGAGATATGATGAAGGGAAATTAATGACGGGAAAATGTGACGTCATAGTTATTGAATTTGTACGTATATTACGAATCATTGTTAGGAAGATTTACCAGAACGAATTAGAGACACAGAGTGGGAACGTAAAGGGAATAAAGTTATTTTGTGACGTCATAGTGTATAAGTCATTATTACAAATCGAAATTTTACCCAAAACTCGCTTCTGCGATTTTGGCTTCTAATGTAAAAATGGACATTCGAACATAAAACTATTGTTCATTGTTCACTTTTTACATATATATATATATATATATATTACATCAGGTGTCGAGAACCTTTTCGATAGCATGAGCCACATCAAGTTGATAATACACTTAAACAAGCCACAAACCCTCAATCTTAAGAAAATGTACAAAGATTTTTTGATTTTTTATTATGATGGCTGTGCGCCATCATATAAAAAAATAAAAATCGAAGCCTTGGGATGAGTCACCCAACCCAAAGATTCGATGAGCCGCAGGTTTCCGATCTATGAAGTACGGTACATACAGTCATGATTGATAAATGTCTTGTTGAACAGCCGTAGGAAGAGAATATAAAATAAAATTATCAGATCGGTTCGCGACCCCAAGGTTGGGAAGCCCTGTTCTACAGGGAAGGAGTGAAAACAAGAATTAAGACCAAAAATCACATTTTCCACACCATAACTTCATCCGTCACGTGCATCCAGCCACCCAGGAGAACGAAGAGAAAAAAGAAATCGTGTCGGCAAAAACGCAACTCTAACTCACCAAATCCATGTCCTGCATTGGGGAGGAGGAGGGGGGGTTGTTGTTGTTGTTGTTGTTATGAAATTAATCATTTTTTTACTCTATTTTTTGACGTTAACAAGGCAGAAAAGTGCGTGAGCATGTTTTTCGTTATTGGATGTCTGTCCTGTGTATGTCTACCAACTCTTTGAATGTCGCTGAGTTTCAACGTGAGTCTCCCGCCGTGAAAGGTATTTATGCAGCAAGTAATATATTGAGTCGTTCATACTTCGTGTTGTTGTGCCACCACGAGAGAGAGAGAGAGAGAGAGAGAGAGAACTGGATTGTGGTTACCTGCTGCTTTCAAGCGTATATATGTACCTTTCAACCTTTCAGATGTTTCGGGCGATGATTCCTTATTTCACGGAGGTCAGGTTTGTTGCCCTTTTCTCTCGAGTTGGTCTGGTACTCCCGATTCACCTGGTATTGTTTTGAGCCATGAGTCTAGTCTTTACAGGACCAGTCATTTTCCGTTGTTCCTTGGGCAGCTGGTTAAACACTAAACAGTCTTGTCCTTTCACAACAAACCTACTTTCCTTCAGGGTTGAGGATGTTCCCTGTCTAGCTTTTAATTTGGGAATACGACAGTCTTCCTTTCCTGCTTTCCACTGTTGTTTGAGTGTTTATGGGGTTCAAAGCGAGATTAGGGACTAGCTCCTCCATTAATTTCCAAGCGTAAATAATGGTGTACCTCTCTCTTCTTTCCAACGAATATAAATTTACTTCACGTAACCTTTACCAGTAATTTAGTTCTTTGCATCCACTGACCTTGGCTATGAAGCTTCTCTGAATCCCTTCTAGTTGACTGTCTTCTTTTTTGTATGGGGACGTTAAGACTGAGCAATATTCCAGTTTTGGTATGATCAGTGTTTTCAACAGAAGAATTATTACATTCCTGTACCTTCTTTTAAAAATTCTCAGTATCTGTTCAGTTATGACAATAAAACCCACACTAATAGACAGAGTTTATTTCCACAACAGTTTCGATTCCCACTGGTCCTCTTCGGGTGGATACAGAAAGACGAATGTCTATTAGTGTGGGTTTTACTGTCATATTTTGACATCCACGTAAAAAGTAAAGTTTTCTGCATTTATTTGTTCAGTTATTTTTTCTTTTTTGCTGTATTTACTGCTATCTTATTTTGTGTTTCATATATTCGTGTCATCAGTCATTGTAACTCCCAATGTGTTCCTCTGAATTTCTTGTCCATATATACGTATATATAAAACGTGAGACCATTATTCTTGATATATCTAACTATAATTTGTCTTCCTGCTCATCATCAAAAACTACTTATCGGTGCACTGAGAAATTAATCCAGTTTAAATACAAAATAACTCAGTCAAGTATTCAGTTGTAATGAAATCGTGTAATACTCAATGTTTTATATATATATATATATATATATAATATATATATATATATATACTCCTTTGAGGACAAAATTTAAAAAACAATGTGGCATAAGTTCTAAGAGCCGCAGAAACCTCGATTTCGGCTCTCCCCTTCTCCTTCTGTAAGAGGGGCATTTTTGCGGGCATTCGCCCTTGGCCCTCTCCTCCCTGCATAAAAAAAATATCGGTGGTGTACAGTAGTGGTTCGCATCGCTGACTACGAATCCACCCGCAGGCGTCGGATAGCACACCCGACTGTTTATCCTTCCATATAAAATAATTGGTTGGTAGATAAATGGGTTCCCTGGATAGCCTAGTGGTTAAGGCTACTGATCGAGAAGTCGTGAGATCGAATCCGGGCGAAGACTTCGTAATTTATGACCATCCGTGGTGGGTCGTGGTTCGGATTCCACGTTAAGCTGCGGGTCTAAGGTGGGGTAAAAGACTTAATCTTCATCAGAATAAACAATTCAGCCGGAACCAAAACCAAGGTTACCAAGGTATAAATAAAATGACGAACGCTTGAACCAACATTCTTTACTGACCAAACTTTTCGGAAATCACGATTCCCATCTTCAGCAGACACAACGTGAAATGTTCTATTTAACCTGAATCATAATCATTTAAATTTAGTTTATTTCTATAAATATAGTGACACCGTAAATCTAAGGCAGTTTCAAGTTTTCAACTGTTATCATGTGAAAATGACCAAAGACTTACAGTATAGTGTCAATTTATGGAATTTCTCTCTTGCCAATAAACATTATCATCATCATTTTCATCCTCTCTTTACTTGCATGTATCCAGTTTGCATGGTATGACAGTGTTAAGACTGTGTTTGCATGGTTTGTAAGCGTTCTTATTTTGCTTCTTTTCATCTTTCACCCCTTTCCTATTCTCTTCGACTATTTTTCCGACGTTCTTCTCTTTTTCTGAATGAATGTTAACCCACGAATGATAGGTTTTGCTACTTACTTAACCCCTTATTCTCTTATTTTAACTCCCTATTCTCTTCTTTTAACTCCTTACTCTCTTCTTTTTCTCGGGCTAACCTGAGGGTGGATCCTAGGGTCTTTGTTAGACTTAGCTTCTGTAGATCATTATCATCATTACCATTAAATATTTTTTTTTTAAATAAACCAGGTTTAAGAGATTATTAGGGCTGCACCGATGCACCAGCATCGGTATCGGTAACCGGATAAATCGGCCTTTTACCGCACATCGGCAACGGACATCAGTGATTTTACAATTCCCTTTTTAACATGTACGTATACTTAAACTCTTAACAAGCCTGATTAATTCTTTAATTGATCCTTTGAACAAAATTTTTAGGAAGTATAAAAAGTAAAAT
This sequence comes from Bathynomus jamesi, assembly GCA_023014485.1. Classification (NCBI taxonomy): domain Eukaryota; kingdom Metazoa; phylum Arthropoda; class Malacostraca; order Isopoda; family Cirolanidae; genus Bathynomus; species Bathynomus jamesi. The sequence goes on along the minus strand of JAJOZX010001544.1, from coordinate 826,055 downwards.
TAAGAAATAAAATAAACGTGAAAACTTTGTTCTTTAGTATCATAATAATAACCATTCGGGAAGAACAGAAAGTGGTACAACAGCGCTCAGGCCAACTAGTGCAGTCCATTGTTTCTAATTCCTGTATTATTATTATTGCCAGCATCATCAAAATTCGAAGCCCTGACCTCAGTTCTTGATTTCGTTGATAGGGAAACGGCGTTAAGCATTCACCTAACGTGACTGACCTTTAGTATCATCGTATGAATTAAGAGAAAATGAACATGAGTATATTATCCCTTACGGACTTACGATACCGTATAGGCTTCATTACATCCTTAATTTCAAACTGAAACATGTAAAATGAATGAATGATGCAAACTCACAAGGAAAAAGAAAAAAATTATTCCAAGGCCTTTCATGTATTCAGCAATACACCTCCCTGATGAGGTATATTGCTGAATACACGAAAGCCCTTGGAATAATTTTTTTCTTTTTCCTTGTGAGTTTGCGTTATATATATGTAATTCATAACTGTAAATGTGTTACAGAAAATAGAATTAAATAATTAGATGTCGTTAATTAAAGGGTGGTTGTTTTGAAACTCGAAGCTAATGAGTAATCGGGGAATTAATTAATAACTTGGACCATTCCTTTTCCTTAACTTGGAAATTTGAAGTTTTAGATATAGTTTGTAAGTTGCCGTAAATGCCGTAATTTGAACTACATTGCCGTAAATGAACTACAGCCGATTCCAATTAATCGGCCGATGTTTTGCTTCGATATACAATTTTGATATCGGTGCGTCAGAAAAATGATAATGGTCAGTAAATTTACTAAAATGTCGTAAATGGATTTATTCATTTGTGAAACAGGAAGGTAAATTAGGTTAATAAAAAGCAATTTCTGGTTTTATTTGACCATAAAACAGACTGAATTGTTTCAACATTGCATCAGTGGTCATCGATTAAAATTTAATGAATTATTTAAAGTGTATACACGGAAATAAATAAAACTAAATCATGAATTTATAATTTCATTATTTTACAACACACACACACACACACACACTGGCAACAAACCCAAGCATTCCGTGGCTGAAAACACTTAGCAAAGGAAAGTTTTTATGATGCAAATCAGACGAGGGATTTGGGGTCTCCGAACAGAAGAACAGACCAAAACAAACCGAGTTATTCCCAGCAACGGAAAAATAAAGATTTCATCGAATTTATACAGAGGGAAGGATTTACTTCATATTTATAGATTATCAATTGTGAATATTTAGCTATGAGATCTTCTTTCATATATATTATATATATATGTTAAACACAGACCGTGCATGGAACAAGGAACTCTTCTGGGAAAATTAAATCCACTATAGTCCGAATAAGTAATGGTAAATGACAAATACCATAGTTTTTTTCCCTTTTTCATGATTTTAGCCCGACGTGGGCAACGGGTCTCTCGCAAAGAGACCGTTGCCCACGTCGGGCTAAAATCATGAAAAAGGGAAAAAAACTATGGTATTTGTCATTTACCATTACTTATTCGGACTATAGTGGATTAATTTTCCCAGAAGAGTTCCTTGTTCCATGCACGGTCTGTGTTTAACATATAATGTTCTCAGGGAACCATTCTGAGTTTGTGTATATATATATATATATATATATATATATATATATATATATATTATATATATATATATATATATATAATACAGGGCGTCCCAAAAAAATGTATACACAATATATATATATATATATATATACAGGGCGTCCCAAAAAAATGTATACACACTTTAAATAATCATAAAGGCAGTGTTTATTAAAATACATTTCATTTTCAAAATGTAATAGAATCTACAGACATTATTTAATTGTTTTGTCAACGCCTGTTTTCAAACTGACGTCCGTTCTGGTCCAGGCACTGCTGATAACGCGAAGCAATGGAATCGCAAACATCACGAAACATTTCGTTTGGTATTTGTGTGCATTCTCGTTCAATGGCTGCTCTCAATTCAGCGACTGTTGCAGGTTTTATAGCGTAGACTTTGTCTTTTAAGTATCCCCATAAAAAAAAGTCTAGTGGTGAGGTCTGGTGAACGCGGAGGGTATTCTACGAAACCCCTTCGTCCAATCCACATCCACATCGTGCCAAGTACCACTCGCAATACTCCACTCTTCGGTCCGGATCATCTTCATTAATAGCATGGACTAATCTTGGAATGTAACTTTTCCATTGACAGCGCTTCAAAATGCGTTGGACAGACGATTCTGAAATTCCTACCTCACGACTCGCTTGCCGCACAGATTTTCTTGGACTTTGGTGATACGTTTCCAGTACTCTTTCTTGCTTTGTGGGGCTTGTCGATGTCCGTGGTCTTCCGGAACGCTTCTTGTGGACATTCTGAACAGTTCCATCGGCTTCAAACTTATCTCTAATTCGAGTGATGGTAAGTCGCGTTGGTGGATCTGTTTGAAACTCCCTCCTAAACTGTCTTTGCACTTCAACTGCGTTTTCACACTTCCAGTAGCATTTTAGAATGAATTTCCTTTGTTCAAAGCTTAGTCTGACTGCCATTATTAATTCTAATGGGTTTAACTTGGAAAGAAAGAAACATCAATTGGGCTATCAGCTGTTAAAGTGTGTATACATTTTTTTGGGACGCCCTGTATATATATAATATATATATATATATATAGTGTGTGTGTGTGTGCGTGTGTGTATATATTCTGGCCCGTTTTGTACAGTCAATGCTTTCCTCTCTTATCACGAGGGGAGATGTTTTCGTTATTGTCCGTCCAATAATTTGGAATCATTATTTCATAGACAATTTATGTATCAATGAGCATTTCATTATTTGGGTGTAAAGGTCACATTCATTATTCCCTTACAATATTTACAAGCGAAGCGCACAAACGTAAAATTCACGCCTGAGATAGATAAGAGTTAGTAAGGCATATTAAATTTTTTTAAATTTTAATTTTAATTTTATTTTAACAAAAATATGTTTGGATTTCAAACGAACAAAGTTCTACGTTCAAAATTATGACACGCAATTTTGTTAAAATTTAACTGAATGTTACTCGAAAATAAATTTTATTTAGATTAAACACGTTTAAGATTACATAGACTCGGAATTGATAAATTAACTTTGTGTGGAAAATTTGAAAGTGATTAATTCCAATTAATATACTCTTACACCCGTTTAATCTAAACAAAACTTATTTTCAAGTAATATTTATTTAGTTCAATTTTTAATAAAAACTGGTCCTCATAATTTTGAAACCCAATAAAATGTTCGTCTGAAATCCAAACAATTATTTTGTTTGAATAAAAAAAAAAAAATTGTAATAAAAATTTTTTTTTTTTGAGTGAACATGTTCATCATTTTTGGAGGTAAATAAAATCGGTGCCACGAAGACACAAACTCATTTTGCATTTAATTTTGAGAAAATCGACTTTTACAGAACGATTTATAACTAAATTCTCCTCGTTTATTACTCAATTAAACGTAATCCAAACTCCACTTCAACTTAGTTCGCTTTTAACATCTACTCCAATTATTTATTAATTAATAACGACCAAAGGATAAGATAAAAAGTTCCGCAGTTATTTTTCAACTCTTTACCGTTCACCGAGTCTTTACTGGTTACTAGTTAATATTAATTAATATTTCTGGCAAAATATTAATCAGTGGATAAATAGTGTAGAAAATTATATATCTTGATGAACTTAATGTTAATGAAATCGACATAAAGGAGTGTACTGTAACAAAATTTCTTGTTGTAATGCTAGATAAGAATTTGCAATGAAAAACGTATTTATTTTATTATTATTAATAAAGGTTATTCTATTCTATATCGTGGCCACGTTACAACACCGCTTCATTAAATCAGCGAGGTTAAGCAACGTCAGCCACCGCCGGTAGTTCAGTGGGTAACGCCGTTTTCCTATAAACGAAGCGAAGGCGCTGAGGTCAGGGTTCGACTCCTGATGGCGCTGGTTAATACCACAGGAGTTAGCGCGAGGGGCTGCATTAATTTGGCATGAGCACTGTGCCAGTTTGTGGCCCTCCTTACTTGATTATTACGAAAGGTGGATCTATTCAGTAGTTGCATGGGTGACCGTCTTCTGAGTCCTTAGATGGTTCGGATTCCACATAAAGATGTAGGTCGCATGACCTTTGCCGAAGGAGGTTAAATAACCTCAAATATGTATTAGCTTCCAATATTTGGAGAGTGATTCGCAATTGTAGCAAATTGTACGTTTGAAATAATGGAGTTTCTTTTCATAGGAAAGCTTAGTAGCTCAGTAGCTATGGTGGCGGACTCTGAGCGATGAGGTTGTGGTACGCTCCTGCCTACTGGCTCCGGTTCGGTTGAGTTGGCCGTTTATCCTATCATTGTTCGGGCGAAAGGTGGCGGCTCTGGGGGAACACTCACCCCAACATCGTGGGGAAATGAGCTTTCTGGCTTATATATTAAGGCTTAATTTAACACATATACTTCGTCCACTGGACTTCTGCGTTTTTATAAGTTTAATTTAACTTTAATTGTAATGTGATTTGGTGCGTTTCTGTAATTGATTCGGACATTACTTTTGCAATTATTTTAGTTTTACTGTAGTTGTGTAATTGTTTAATTATTCAGTTTCAACGGGTTTTAGCCACTGAAGGTGGAATTAGCATAGTTTCACTGTTATTAATATATATATATATATATATATATATATATATATATATATATATATATATATATATATATATATATATATTATACTATATTTCATTATATGTAAGACATTCGAGAAAAAGGAGACTCTGATAACAATCTAGAGCCGCGCCCTGGCAACACAAGGGGTTTAAATTATTTCGAGGATTATATTATTCATTCAGTACTTCCTTCCAAACGGAAGTCACATGCTCGTGACGCAGCCGGACTTCAGTTTCTTCTACCAAACGGAAGCACGCGCTGGTGACGTAATCACCTCGCGCGGGTGACGCGGCTGGACTTCCGTTCCTTCTATTATAAAAGAATGGGCTCAGCGCCCTGAGATTCAGACTCCCGCACGCGGCGGTTATTTATGGATCTCCGGATAGGGGCAGGAAAGCCCAATCCGTATAACATTGTGAAGATTAGATTCGAATAAGCCGGGTTAGCCGCGAGTCTCCGGATTAAGGCAGGGAAACTAATCCGTACAGGACTCAGACGGTGTTGAGAGGTCTTGGGCTTAATTAGACGGCGGGAGGAAGCCGTGTCTATCGACTCTGAGAAACTTAGCCTATAAAACTAAAATTAAGGACCTTACTAATTTAAAGTCGACACAAACGACTTAGTATTTGCTTCATTTGATTTCAGTGTTAAGTGCACTGTAACTTCAAGTAAAGTGAAATATCTGCCGACGATTTCCTTGTCCCCTAACGAGCCCTTAATTATCGCACTCCATTGAACACATCCAAAGAGGTAATACATAGAGATCTTATCGGACATGCCTGGGAACGTAAGACATTGCGACGACGTCTTCAGGTCATCATCATCGAGAGTACGATCTGTTATATGTAACACAACTCAGAAGAGTATTATATATATATATATATATATATATATATATATATATATATATATACCGGGTGATTACAAATGATATTTATTATGACATTTATTATGAAAAAACTAACAAAGCTACAGCGAAAAGCAATTATACAAATAAAGAAGAATTCAAAAAGTTTTATTTACAAGCTGTTGAAGTTCAATATGAACTCCTTTTGTGGTTCTGCAGACATCAAAGCGGTATTCTGTTTCCCTCCATACATTTTGTAGTATATCATACTGAATAGTTCCAACAGCCGCACGTATCCCTTACTTCAAAAGTTCCAAAGTTGTTGCCGTTAGTAGAACAAAAGCTTCATCAGGTAATTGCTCATTCAGGAATGTTGTAACCTCAAAAGAAGCCACAAAAGGAACTCATATTGAACTTCAATAGCTTGTAAATAAAACCTTTTGGGTTCTTTATTTGTATATCTTGCTTTTCGATGTAGTTCTGTTAGTTTTTCTTAATAAGTGTTTAAAATCGGGAAGATCATTTGTAATCACCCGATGTGTATGTATATATATATATATATGTGTGTGTGTGTGTGTGTGTGTGTGTGTGTGTGTGTGTGTGTGTGTGTGAGAGAGAGAGAGAGAGAGAGAGAGAGAGAACACCCAGTAATAACAATATTAAAACGATTAATTGTGGCAGGGAGGTTAAACTAAAATAGGTAAAAGGTGGAAAGCGATTGATTGACGCAAAGAAAAGAAAATTGATGTTGTTTCTTCATCAAATATTTAATTTTAATTTTTCTCTTTTTCAATGTTTTAAATGAAAAATGAGACAAAGATCGCACAAAATCGATGAAAAATTTGTTCCCCTTTTCTGAAATAAAAAGTTTCATCCGATGAACAAACAGATTAAGTATATATATATATATATATATATATATATATATATATATATATATATATATATATATATTACTGTATATATATATACACGCCTCGGTGGTGTAGTGGTTAGCGTAGCTGACTTCGAATCCATCGGCCCCGGGATAGAGACCCGGTAACGGTAGGCGTTGCGCAGTAAAACCCAGCTGTTTATCCTTCCACACAATAAAAAAATTGGTTGGTAGTTAAATGGGTACCCTCGGTAGCCTAGTGGTTAAGACGCTGGGCTGTTGGTGGGACGTGGTTCGGATTCCACGTTAAACTGTAGGTCCAAGGTGGTGACAAGCTTGACCTTCGTCAGAATGAACAATTCGGGTGGAAGCGAAACCAAGGTTAACCAAGGTATACGTACTAAGTACACGCCATTGACTCCCGTTAATGAAAATCTTGCAAGGTGTATGATTACCTCCGTAATCCACTTTGCTCGAGGTGACGTTAATCTTTTGCAATCTTTATTAACAGTTAAGCGTTCGTTATTAATCTCCATTCCGTCGTTTTCCTTAAAGAAGGAAAATTTTCTAACGTTATTACGCTATCCATGTAATTGTTTTCATATACCTGGTTTTTTGCTGGCTATTATTAATCTCGTTCATGAAGAAAAACCGATTCTATCTTGTTTTGATGTCGGTGGTGATAATGCGCGTGGAAATCCTTGTTTTTTTTTTTTTTTTTGTTTTTTTTGTAGGTGAGCCTCGCAGCGAGCGCAATGCATTTGGAATTCGTCGCCATGATACATGGAAAGATTATAATTTTTTAGGATTAAATGTATGGATTTTGGATGGTATGCTCGTGCATGGCCGTATAGTTAGGAGTGTAGAATTTAGGCGGTTCACGTTCCAAACAGTTTGTGGTAGTTCTGGTACGTGGGGAAAGGCGGGATTGGGGTTGGGTACTGCTTTATATGTTTTAAATCTTATATTTCAGACTGTATAACCTTCTGCTCTGTATGTTTACTTTTTAAAAGATGTTTAGTGTTCTCAGGGCCCAGATTTCATTCGTAAATTTGATTTCATTTTATGAAACATTTACCTTGAGAAAAATGCCTAGTAACAACAACCAAATATATGGCTGATTGTTTGTTAACCAATCTAAAGGGCTTATCTAACCGTACATTGATTATTTTTAATTGAAAGCCCAATTAAATAAAATAAATAGTCCAGGTTCACAATTATTTATGTCACTGTAAATTGTAAAACCAATGTATTTATTTTATTAATAATTAATAATAAAAGTTACTCAATTCAGTTCAAATTACACTAACCATACTTCTTGTTTAGTGCACTCATAACATGGTTAGATACTGATGACCACAATGGCATTATTATGTGGTTATCTCGGACAAACAGGTCAGTTGTTAAGAACCCTTTAAACGTGGCACATTTTTGTTTTTAGCCGCGGGAGTTAAGTCTGTTGGCGTTGTATGATAATCCTTCAGGAGGATCAGGAACTAGCACAACCCTCAGGCAAGACAAACGGCGTCCATTGGGCGGACTCCTATATTACTATTAATGAGGACCATTGAGAGTCGAACCCCTGACCTTAGTGTCTTCATTAGTCGTTGTATAGGTCTGTTACCACTCATTAGAAAGTATTTTATATACAAGCATAGAAACCATAAATCATTTGAATTACAAGAAATCCCTTCTCACCTAATTTCATATAAGTTTTTTTATTTTAGTAGTTCTGTTTATCCTCTTGAATCTAGAGTCCAGCACAGCAGTATACAGTTGTGGTTCTAACTTCGAAATATTTAAAAGTAAGGATATTCCACAAACAGAATATGAGTTTGCATACGGCAATCTGAACCCTGTAAACACATAAAGTATATTTTTAACTGTAAATGTCTTTCATTCGACGCGCCGAAAGTAGATGGGGAGTTGAGCAATGGTATCCGCTCGCTGTGAACCTCAGAGTCTGTTGACATTAGTCTGAATCATACTACTACACACTAAATACAGTATATGAAGAGTTCATTTCGAAAACGCGATATATCCATTTCTTCGATTTTGAGAAAAACAGCATTTTATGTATTGTATGTACTGCGTTTCGGAAAAATTTGAAAAACTCAGTAGCTAAAGTAATGGGAGAAATAGCACTTTGCTGGAAAATTGATCCCTTATTTGACAATACATTATATCAACCACCATTTGGTAACAATAACTCGAAAGTTGCTGATTTGGCGTTTATCGTGTTTTGGAACTAACCTCTTCATATATATATATATATATACAGTAACCCCTCGCTAATTCAAATTTTGCTTTAATTCGACAAAGTGTTAGTCGAATTAATATTTTTGAGAATTTGAATTATATGAAAACATTTCGTAAAATGTACGAAAAAATTCGACTAAAATTCACGCGCGAGTCGAATTGTACGCGATACTTCGTTCATTATATTTTATAGAATTTATTCTAAATTTAGTTTTTTTATTTATGATTTCTGTATTAATACATTACGTACGTGTATTTAGATGAGGTACTCTTCTGTATGCATACAAAAATATCGAGTTCTATTGTGAATTAACAGAGACAGGTCGAAAGGCGGGGGAATGGGTTCGTACAAAGTTCGAATTAGCATCAGAGACAGTCGATTCGTATCGTCCTCTGCAAAAAAAAATGGATCTCGGAAACGAAATGATTGCAGATTTATGTTCATAGGAACTTTTTTGTTCACTTTGACGTCCTGAATATGTATACTAATTTATGAAACAATTTGATAACACCTTTATATATAACTGTAGAGAACAAAGAAACAGACAAGGACAGACAAAAATTCTTTTCCATTCGACGTCGGCAGACATCTTAAACACACGTGGTGTTCAAGGACACAGGAACAACAGCACACTTGTTTTTTTTGCCAGAAAAGGCCCGCGAAAAGTTAGCGTCATAAGAGCTTATAAAAGGCGGGGATTACTGGCACTCGTCCTCACTCCGCTCGTACTTCCCCCTCGAACGTCTACACTCTCTACGCAGTGCCATCATCGACTTTAGCCGGTATCAGACCAAGTCACACTTCAACCGTATACTGTGCGAGAACGAAGCAATACTTGAAATACTTTACAATTCCTTCATGTAAGAAAGGACCTCGCTGCTGTAGGCGTCCCTTTGGCTTCTTAACAGTTCTCGACCGGCTTTCAAGTTTTATCCCCAAGGACACCGGCAAGTTTCTTAAGCTACAAGACCCAAATCATTTCGCTTCGCTCATCTTCCACCACTTTACGAACGGCGCTCGTTCAACAAGCTCAATAGGCCCGCTACCGGTTTCAAGGTCATCCTCGACGTGCGAAACGCAGGACGGTCAACTTCACCTCGGGCCTATAGTCTACAAGGTCACCCTTCAAGTATCTCTTCCATCTCCAGAGGTATTAAGCATATTAAGCATACGGTCAACCTCATCTAGGCATTCAGTCTACGAAGTCACTACTGCCCAGATATCGGTCAACACAACAAGTAGGTCTTCAAGCTCCAGAGGTACATTTGCGGTAAGCTTCTTGTCGGTTCACACGAGGCCTACCATTGTCTTGTACGTCTTACTTCCACAAGCTCTGCCTAATCGCGTAGGCCCCAAAAGTGTTTTCAATACCGCTCAAACTAACTTTCTCGTTAGAATTGCAGTAGGCTTACTTCAAGTGTCATTCCAATACCGCAATTGTGCATACACCCTGTTGTGTTCTTTCTTGTAATTCATTCATTCTTTTGTTTATGTGATACTTTAAGCATTTCATTCTTTTCGGCCTAATCCCCTTAGTGTCAAATGTACGGGCATTATTTCAACTCAATAGGCTTACATCATTTCTGTGTTCCATTTGTGCATAAATTATTAGCCTAGCTAAACCAGTATTACGTAATCCATTTACTGTACCTACTACCTACCGTACAGGCATTATTTCAACTGTCAATAGGCTTACATCATTTCTGTGTTCCATTTGTGCATAAAACATTAGCCTATCTAATCAGTGTATTACGTAAGCCATTTGCAGTACCTACCGTACGTGCAGAATTTGTTACAATAGGTTTCATATTTCATGCTACCTATCTAAATGAGTGTATTACTTAACAATTAATCTGTATAACCATTTCCTTATTTGCTAGCCTCAGTCATCTTTAGCATAATATAAATGCCATTATATAACACTGGGTAACAAAATTTGAAAAATTTTCTGTTTATTGTGATTTTTCTGTCGTTTTTTAATGATTTCCGGGCGCTGATTCCAAAAATGATATTGGTTTTGCTCTATCATCAACCGTTTCAAAAATATAGGTTATCACACTTTTCATATGGCAAAGTATATAAAGAAGGCTAACATAAATATTTTCTGAAAATAAAAACACTATTGCAAATTAATGTTTATTGAGCCAAAATTGTTTGACAAACCCAAAATGGTGCAAAGGATATAATATATATCATGAGGAGAACTGATAAGAGAATAACAAGCCTCGTTATGCAGTGTGCGTTCCTTAAAAATGCACTGAAGAACGCGACTTCCGCGTATGAACATTCTTATCCTTTCTGATCAGCGACCATACGTAGTATCCCATCATGGAAGCATCCCAATGGCCCTGGTACCTTTTCGAAGCAGATACTGTAATTTTAAAGACATACGGCACCCCATTTTGGCATAGCACTTAATCAAGTTTGACACTAACTCCTTATAGTTTGGTGCTTTATGGTTGCCTAAACACCCACGAACCACATCACGGAAAGCACACCAAGCCTCTTTTTCGATCGGAGTCATCTTGGCGTCAAGGTTCTTTGAATTCAACAGCGCCTTGACTTGTGGTCCTACAAAGATGCCAGCCTTGACTTTGGCCTCAGAGAGTTTAGGGAACATGACCTGAATCTGTTGGAAAACTTCCCCTCCAAAATCTAATGCAGTTACAAACTGCTTAATTAGACCCAACTTAATATGGAGAGGTGGTAGCAGAACTATGTCAGGCTTCACAAGAGGTTCCCTGAGTACATTGTACTTTCCTGGTTGCAGTCCTTCACGTGGAGGCAACTGAACTGTTTTATAGTGCTCAGTTGAAGCCCTGCTATCCCACAGGCAAAGAAAACATGAATATTTAGTAAACCCTCCTTGTAAACCTAACAGGAAACCAATCATTTTGAAATCACCACACACGTCCCAGTTATATTGTTCATACCTGATTTGAATGAGCAGTTGTCTGACATTTTCATAGTCCTCTTTCATTTGAACAGAATGTGCAACTGGTATAGATGGATATTTGTTCCCATTGTGGAGTAGAACAGCTTTTAAACTCCGAGTTGAACTGTCAATAAACAGGCGCCACTCTGAGGGTATATGTGTTAACCCAATAGCTGTGAATAGACCATTAACCTCGCTGCAATAACAGAGAGAGAGCCATTGACATCGTAGAACCTTGCAAACTCTTCATGCCGCTTTCGGTATACAGTGCTCTTGCAGTCTTCTCCAAGCAAATTCCACTCTTTGAGTCTGGAGGTCAGAAGCTCAGACCCTGATTTCGTCAGACCCAAATCTCTAATTAAGTCGTCCAATTCCCTCTGATTTGGAAAGTGAGGGTTTGTACTGAAAGTTACTGTATATTCTTCATCATGACTGTCCTCACCAGCCGACATCTCAGATGAGCTAGCTGCATCCTCATTTTTAACCTGCAAAGCAAAGAAACAAAATATAGGCATAGCTATATATGTAGAAGAGCATCAGCACTAAGAAAAATCGACACATAATGACCCACAGTCTGTAAATACAGAAGGTAGTGTAATGGATAGATACCTGTTCTGGTGGACGTGGTATTGGAAGACATTCGCCATGTGGTACAGGAGCTATCGACGACGCTATGCTTCGATACTGAAGAGTCTGCCTCCCTTTAACTTTCCTGTACTTAGAAACATCTACCATGCAATAGTAGCAATCGTCGTGGTGGCTCTTTGGTTCTCTCCATATTCTGGGTACCGCAAAGGGCATTGCCTTGCGTACTCCCCGCAGCCACCCTTCAAGTGTGGAGCGGCAGCTTCCACAGATCACATGGGGTGCCCAGGGCTTATGTTGGTCATCCATAGGCATACCAAAATAAGAGCCGATACGCGATCCAGAACTTGGTGCCTTTCACAATCTTGTGCGATACTCGCTTGGGGCCTCTGTAATACCCACAAACGTAGCAGAATATATCCGGCGAGTGTTTACAAGCTCTAGTTGCCATTCTCTTTACCAAACTGTACTACATTAATCATAACCTGCAGATATAGAGAGAAGAGTTATTAAATCTGCAACAGATTACAGATTACAGAAAAAAGATGTATTCACAACACTGAAATAATGTTCGCGATAAAAAAGGATCGATAACACTCAAATCGTCAACACAGAGAAGCACAGAAACACAGTACCTCAGTGCTGGTAACCATCAGACAAACCTGCTTTCTTTGTGTGCTCACACTTACTGACTTCTCAGACTCTGCGCTCTTCTTTATATAGCACAGTGGAAGTTTCGGGCAATTTCTAGAGCAAGAAACTGTCAACGAACATCCGGATTGTTCTCAACAATTCCTGATTATACTGGTAAAACATGAAAAATGGATTATCTCTGAAACCATTGATGATACACACAAACCAAGGCCAGATTTGGACTCAGCGCCCACAAATGCATGTAAAAACAAAAAATTCAATATAAACAGAATCAGTGTTACACAGTGTTATAGCTATCTCCCCATAGGGCATAGTTATTTATAAAGTTACCTTCCTGAGACTACCAGTGGCTCAATATTGTTTATGAAAGGATTTTTCTATTACTAACATAATCGCAACGTTCAGTGGGTTTTTTACATTCACAAGTTACTTGAATTCCAAATTAAGTATTAAGGCGCTGCTGCGCACTGTAACTTTTATATCTCTTGTAGGCTGCATTTCTATCAGCGATTGCTTTTCCTATATTTCTATTTCACTATTTTGGGCTGCGCATTAGAGTTACCTTTCTTAACTATCCTTGGTACACAGCGCGTGTCCAAATTTAGGAATAGATTCTTGAAATTACCTTACATTCTAAGAATACTATCTACTAACTTAATGAAGCTCTAAAACCATCAAAATTTGCTCTCCTAAAAACAGCCACCTTAAAGTTATTTAATTCTCTATAAGTTTTAACATTAACCGAAGAACTTATTGTGCTACGATCGCTATTACATAAATTTTCTCCGACATCTACATTCTGAACTGGATTTTCATTAATACAAGTAGTTAAAACTAAGTCCAAAATATTCTCACCGTGCGTCAGTTTTAATACTTTTTGAAAAAGAAAATTATCTTGTAAACAAATCTATGAAACGTGTACCCTCAGAATCGCTGTTTAAGATATTAAAATTAATATTTGAGCAGTTAAAGTCCCCCTACTATAGTTAATTCTACTTAAAATGTTCCCATTTCGACGTCTAATTTTACTCTTTTTGAAGGAGGCCAAACCATAACCCACCACGGGTGGTCAGAAATTACAACGACCTCGCTCGGACTCGATCTCACGCACTCCCGATCAGCACGCCAGCGCGTATCTTAACTACAAGGCTTCAGAGAGTACCACTTTACTAACTAGGTTTTTGTATAGAAAGATGAATAGCTGGGTGTGCTGAGCGCCGCCTGCCCTCGCTGAGAATCGAACCCGATAGCGGTTGATTCATAGTCAGGGATGCCAGTATTATTATTATTATTACACAGGGTGGCGCAAAAGTCAGGAACCATAGGCACATTTTAATAATTTGTTTTAATATGTTTTGTTCTTTTCAGATTTGTTGTTGAACCCATCAGAAATTGACAATGGATGAATGGGTAGAGAGAGTTTTAATGTGTGCAAGGCGTCGTCGGAAAACACACCGATCAGTTGCTACTGCTTTTAACGACAAACACCCTGAGAGGCCGCCAGTTGTTCAGGCATCAGTTGGAAAACTGTTCACTCGCTTCGAAGAAACGGGAAGTGTTCATGATCAGCCGTGTAGTTGCCGGCCAAAAAGTTCAACCGATGCAGCAACATCACTAACGGTACTCAATCACCTCGAAAACAGCCCACGTAAGTCCTTAAGAAAGTTATCCCAGGAAACAGGTGTCTCCAGAAGATCCATTTAACGCATTCTTACAACAAATCGTTTCCACCCCTACAAAGTCCAACTCGTTCAGGAACTGCACGGTGACGACACAGACCGTCGTGTAGAGTTCTGCCAGAGGTTTCTACAACATCGACAACTTCAACGAAGGATCATGTTCAGCGACGAAGCGATATTTCACCTCAGCGGTCGAGTCAATAGGCATAATGCACACTAATGGGCAAATGAGAACCCAACTGGATGGAGGAAGGACATGTGCAATTCGATCCACGAATTATGGTGGGCTGCGCTTTTGGGGGATCGGTTAATTGGTCCGTACTTTTTCGACGGCAATGTAAGATATGAAACATATCTGCATATGCTGCAAACATTTCTAATGCCCATACTGGACGACATTCCATTGGCCGAACGGGCGAAGATGCGGTTTCAGCAGGATGGTGCACCACCACATTTCGCAACCATCGTCCGGAGCTCTTTAGATGAAACATTCCCAAGCAAGTGGATCGGACGGCGAGGGCCCATCGAATGGCCACCTAGGTCTCCAGACCTCACGCCTCTTGACTTTTTCTTGTGGGGCCATCTCAAGTCGGTAGTCTATGCTGATTGACCCAGAACCATACGTTCTCTAAAGGATAAAATTACATCTGAGTGTGCCAAAATCAGTACCAATGTGTTAAGGAATGTTCAAACATGCATTCAACGCGTCAGAAAGTGTCTCCAAGTGGAAGGCCACCAATTCAAACATTTATTATAATTTAATAAATTGTGCCTGTTGTAGTCATTCCCCTTCCTTCATTTATCTAATATACTATTTCAGAAATGAAGCCTTATATATGTATATATATATATATATTATATATATATATATATATATATATATATATACAGTATATATATATATATAGATATATATATACAGTATATATATATATATATAGATATATATATATATATATATATATAATATATATATATATATATATATATATGTAAGTTTTTTGCGCACACCTACAGGTCGCTACAATTGGTGTACAATGCGGTTTTCACCATTCGATGCGTCTTTTTTGTGCAGTGCCCATGCTAAAAAAAATTCCCTAACATAATTCCCTCCCCCCTTTTAGGGGTACAGTTCTTCCCATGCCTGTACACGCATTTTTTAATTTTTCATTTTAATCATAATTTTGGCACAAAATAAGTCAATATTTACTAAACATTTAATATCATTCGATTCACAAAAGATTTATTTATCGATTCAATTTAAAAAAGTATATGTTTTTAAAATTCATAAAGAACTTTTTGCAAAAAACTAAACAAACATGCATTTTTAAAATTCAATGATTTTTATACAAAATATGTTGATATTTGTTATAATTTTAACATTTTTCGATTCACAAAAGATTTCTTTATCGATTCAATACAAAAAATTACATAATTAAAACGGGCAATTTAAATAAACACGAGTTTAAAGTTAAACGAGCCACACTCGAAATTATTTACCGTGACTATTGTGCGTTTTATTACTGTGGCTTTTGTACAAATAATTTTACGTATACACAAACAATTTGATAGGATATTGATTTATCATTCTATTTTTTAGTTGTCATAGAAATACGTTAATTAAGTTATCTGATTAGATGCGCTTTTATAGTTGAAGATCATTTTTAGAAAATTATTTATTTTCCCCACTTTAAAATATTACAAAATTTCTATTAGGTATCCTAATATTATTATGCCTGGCGCTGTAAGAAAATAGCAATTATTTTCCATTTTATGAACATTTCGGACCTCCTAGGCTTACAAAACCAATTTTCCCCTTTTCTTTATCAAAAATTGTTGATTTTCGGAAGTCTTTCGGTTATAAATTTGTACCAGTCTATTGTTTATCTATAATAATAATAATAAAAAGACGTGTGTGTGTGTGTGTGTGTGTGTGTGTGTGTTCCAGCCATCAGCCATAACTCCAAAATGGAAGCAGTTACAAACATGAAACTTCACACACATTGATTAGGTCCCGAGGTTGTGCACGTGGGTGTTAATAAATTAAATAATTAATTTTAAAACATTAAATAACGTCAAGATCATTACGAAACCTATGGCAAAATTATTGAATACCCGGTTAGGTTCATTGAATGCCAGGTTAGGTCATCTGTACGCCCTCGACGATTGGTTAGGTTAAGTCGTGATATTTTCGTTGGCTTTAACAAAAATATCATGACTTAACCTAACCAATCGTCAAGGGTGTACAATTAACCTAACCGGGCATTCAATTAATCTAATCGGGCATTCAGTTGACCTAACCGGCCATTTAATTAACCTAATCAGGCATTCAGTTGACCTATCTGGGCATTCAATTAACCTAACCTGGCATTCAGTTTACCTAACCGGGCATATATATATATATATATATATATATATATATATAGCGTTCAACATCCAACCCGGCAACGCCGGGTCGCTCCGCTAGTATAATTCTATATTTACTTTACTTTTTATTCAATTTCTCTTTATCCTTCCTCATTCTCTTTCCACTCGTTTCGCTGTCCTTTATAAATACGGGTAGCACGTGACCGAGTTTGAGGCGCCATTATAATTCAAACAGTGCAAGGGAGACCGGGAGGGGGGTAATTATACGCTTATTAGCACTTTACTAACTTTATTTATACCGAAAACACTTTTAGTTACCTTACTAAGCCCAAGGCCGTCCGATGACTCCTCTTGGGCATTTTCTACCCAGCCTCTAGCCTGGGCCGATTCTTAGTGTTGCCAATTCGTATTTCTATATTTTTTATTTAAACAAACCATTATTTCACGTAATCACATTTTAATTAACACCATTATCCTCTCCATCAAACAAACATTATTAAACTCTTATAATATTTTAATTCTTAATTAGACATTACTACACTCGCCCCACCACGAAATGTAGTGATTTGTTTATTAAAGGGCCTATTCGGCCGATATATTAAGAGTGCAACGGGTAATTAAGTATCTGTCCAGCTAAAATAGTCGACTTTTCCACCGACACAACCTTAAGGATTGAAGAAAGAACGTACCGGTAGGCTTATTTTATTGTTTATTAAAATAACTAAATTAATTTAAATTACAGGCTTTTAGGGCAAGGCCGAAAGTTAATACATAAAACAGCACCGAGAGAGAGAATCTGGTAATTTGCGATTTACACTAAACTGACAAACTATGCTTACAAAATTTTGAGAGCCCCAAAAACCTGTGATCCTGACTGAACAAAATCTAGAATTCAACCCCCCCGTATGTAGGATCTTATGGCACCCTTGTAGAGGGTTTTCCCCCAATTCCCCCATTCCCAACCGAAACATCCACAAAAAAATATAAAAACCGTTACATTCTCTGAGAAGTTACATTTAACAGACATCTTAAATTTATCTTTCCAAAACTATACAAAAAAACTATATTAAAAAGTTTAATTTGAAATACTTATAAAACTGCTATATTAACAATGTTCACAAACATTTCTCTCGGTACTATTTATTAAATTTATTACTAATCATTACAACCATTACACTCATTACAAATCATTACAATCATTAAATCATTATAATCATTACACTGCTGTCTGTGGTTCCTGACTTTTGCGCCAACCTGTGTGTATGTATATATATATATATATATATGGGAATGAACTCAGAATGGTCCCCTGAGTTTTTTATGATACACACAGACCGTGCATGGAACAAGGAACTGTTCTGGGATAATTAAATCCACTATAGTCCGAATAAGTAATGGTAAATGACAAATACCATAGTTTTTCTTTTTCATGATGCTAGCCCGACGTGGGCAACGGGTCACTCGCAAAATCCCACAAATATAGCTTCCCTCACCAGCTATCTGCAAAGCAGACAGGATCCAGCTTTGGGACATGGATCTAGGGTTTAAAGCAGCCTAGCCCTGCTACATTTAGAACCTCAATATAAGCAAAAGACTCGCTGTCTTCACGTCAGATTGAATACATCAAAGGAAAAGGGGGTAACTATTATATTTTAGCCAAAAACCAAAACTTAAACCTCAACTGGCAGAATTGAGCGTCCACTTTTCAAGGCACATAACATGTCCGTTTCAAGATGGGAAAACTATGGTATTTGTCATTTACCATTACTTATTCGGACTATAGTGGATTTAATTATCCCAGAAGAGTTCCTTGTTCCATGCACGGTCTGTGTGTATCATATATATATATATATATATATATGCGCTCCTCGGTGGTGTAGTGGTTAGCGTCGCTGACTACGAATCCATCGGCCCCGGGTTCGAGACCCGACGGCAGCCGGCGCGCAGCAAAACCCAGCTGTTCATCCTTCCACACAATAAAGAAAGTGGTTGGTAGATAAATAGGTGGCCTAGTGGTTAAGACGCTGGGCTGCTGATGGGGCGTGGTTCGGATTCCACGTTAAACTGTAGGTCTAAGGTGGAGTGAAACGCTTGACCTTCGTCAGAATGAACAATTCGGGCGGAAGCTAACCAAAGGTTATATATTAGGGACAAAAATTATTTCTTTAACTTTAGAGTTCGGAAGGTCGAATTTCGTATCATGAGAAAACTTAGCATGCCATTTTTTAAAGCAATCAAATCATATTTAGGGGTGGCGCATGCCAGTATAAAAATGTAGAGTAATGTACTTTTAATCAATGGTAAAATACCCCATTTATTTGCAAAATTTACAGAAATTATTATTGAAATGTTTATATGAAATATTCATATGTTTTCAGATATATAGTTGTATTTATGATATAATATCAATATATGTAACTACTTCTTGTGACTTTTGGCATCTGAAAAACTGGCAAGGAGCAAGCTGCAACTTAAATCCTCAGTTAACTACATGCTGAGGAAGTGCGTATGTGGTAGTAATGTATACTGTAGATGTAATCTATACTGACTTTGCTAAAGCCTTCGATAAATGTGACCATGGAATTATAGCACATAAACTTAAGAATACAGGAATTACTAGAAAGGTGGGAAGATGGATATTTAATTTCTTGACGCAAAGAACACAAAGAGTGGTGGTAAATGGAGTCAAATCGGAAGTAGAGAGCTCTGTCCCACAAGGGACAGTACTAGCTCCCTTGCTGTTCATAATAATGGTTGCAGATATTGATGCAGATATCAATAACAGTACAGTATTGTATCATGTTTCGCAGATAACACAAAGATATGCAAGGAAATATTGAACGAAGGTGACATAGAACGATTACAAAACGACACTGAAACATTATTCCAGTGGGCAGACGACAACAATATGAAGTTCAGCGAAGAAAAATTCCAACTTCTAAGATATGGTAATAACAAGGAACTACAGAAAGAAGGGTACAAAATTCTGCAAGACAAACGGATAACACCAAATCCACGAGTCAGGGATCTTGGAGTAATAATGTCGTCGGATGCAGAATTCAGAGAGCACTATAACATCAAAATTACAACGGCTAGAAAAATAATGGGAATCATCTGGAGGAGCTTCCGCAGCAGAAAAGCAAACATTATGCCTAAATTATGGAAGAGTCTAGTCCTACCAATAACTGAGTATTGTTCAGTACTCACAAGACCACACAGAAAACGAGACATTGCGAACATTGAAGCTATACAAAGCACTTTTACATCTAAGATAGAGGAAACGGAAGGTGAAGACTACTGGTCTCGACTACAATCACTGAAACTCTACTCTCTCCAAAGAAGGCGCGAGCGGTACACAATAATTACATATGGAAAATACTTGAGGGCTCTGTCCCTAACCTTAAAAATGAAACAGAAACAAACTGGAATGAGAGAAGAGCAGATTTTATACGGTCCCAGCTGCGGTGGGACAAAGGGTCATGAAAACGAGGATGGAAAATACACAGAATACGAGACCCAAAGCTTTTCAATGTCCTACCAAAAGAAGTGAGGAATCTCCAGCACACCGACCTGAATAACTTCAAGAACCAGCTGGACAGATTCCTTTGCAATGTCCCTGACCAGCCATACGTGGTCTCTGTAACATCAAGAGAAATATCATCCTTAAGAAGATTCAATTTATTCACTACAAAGATTTACATAAAAACATGGTTCCAATGCCCCCAAGCAACTTTAGCTCCTGCGAATGACCTTGAGCTCCTTCAGCAATTAAAAACTTACCCAGACACTGTCGTCTCCAAATCTGCAGGCAAGGCATTCGGTAATCATTTGTGGTATTTAAGTGAACGTCTGATTGGTCTCTCCTCCTTTGATGATCGTGTACCTTTAGAAATGAAGAGACTGATGGTTGCAGCTCTAAAAAATGAAGGAGATAAGTGCCCTCCAAATAGAATTTGTCCAACGATTGCTGAAGGAAAAGATCTGTCATTATTTGTCACAGCAAACTCTCGACAACTGTTCTCAATTTTAGGGTTGGAAGATGACTTTCTAACTTCTGTAGATCCGGCTCAATGGGAACAGATTCCAGATTATCAAAACGCTTCCAAGTTTCTTAAAAGCATGAAGGTTGTCAATGATATAACAGAAAGGGGAGTAGTATTGATAAAGGACTTTAACGCCTCTGTAACGAGAAATGAGGAACACACACAGTTTTTGATTCAAGTCGTTGAGGAACATCGTAAAACATTCCCAGATGCAAGAAAGAAAACATTAATTGGTTTCCAAAGTTTAACCAGGCGACAATGAGTTGTAAGCACCAACGAAACTCTCTCCATTGAGAGGATAATACTCACCCTTATGGGTGAGGAGGACCTGGAGTTGAACTAAAAAAAAACTAAGCTAAAATCTTCTGGACTCTTGCGGCACCTCTGAAACATTTCTGATTTGTATACAAATTGGTATTCTGAGTTTTTTAGGGAATAAGAAACTATTATAGGTTCCGAACTTACTTTTTGAAGATTATGTTTATACAGCCACCCTAAAATATATATATATATATATATATATATATATATATATATATATGTATATAAAAGCAAACAACCACAGGTAAAAGGAAAAGTAAACACGAAATCCGAGCGCTTTCGTGATATATTCACATTTCTTTCTTGTCCGTGAAGACGTGAATATATCACGAAAGCGCTCGGATTTCGTGTTTACTCTTCCTTTTCCCTGTGGTTGTTTGCTTATTAAAAATCACGTGTTTTTCTGTGATTTTACTGCATATATAGGGTGATCAAAAAGTAACGCAACCCATGGGAAAACGATTTATTTCAGAGCAAGTGCTGGAAGTGGGCACCGTTCTGTGCTTCATACAAGTGGATACGGCGATTCATGTTCTTAAAGACCCTTTGTATATATATATATATTATATAATATATTATATATATATATATATATAATATATACGCTCAACACGAAAAAAAATTGTATTTGTAAACTCAAACTGAATAGAATTTAAAGGAGACTACGTCTTATGGTAGAATAACCTTAAAAAACCTAAACCTAGAATAAAATTCGAAAAACTTTTAAAACCTTACCTTTTCCTTGTTTTGCAGTCACGATTTCAATATATTTCCAATTTACCTCTTTATAATCCAGTTAGTCCCTTCGTCCTCATTCCTATATGGTTCCCATATTTATTTTGTATATATATCTCCCTATCACTTTCCCTGTACACACACACACACGCGTACATATACACACACACTGTGTATATATATATATATATATATATATATATATATATATATAATTATATATTCATATGAAAATCAAATAACGCTGATACGTTTCCTTCTTGTAATCTCATTTGGCGACTCAGAGCGTAAAAAGACGATTTAAAATATGATTTATTTTAAATTCTCATTAGATTTCCTGTTAATCTTATCTTATAATGATTTGGCAGGGGTTATATATATATATATATATATATATATATATATATTTATATATATATATATATATTATATATACCGTATATGAAAATTATTTCACAAAGTAACACGTGAAAAATATTTATGATGATAAAACCACGAGGAAAGGAAACACAGAATAGTGCTCAAGCGCTTTCGTCTAATGACATCCTCAGGAACACTGAAGTACATAGAGAGTTACAGCCTATATATATCCATATAGTTACAGAAAAAAATAAATAAATAAAAATATATATATATATACACATACATACATATACAATAACGGAGAAATGAAATTAAAAAAAAAAAAATTATTAAAATTAAAAGATTGTGGGAGGGGCATACAATTTGTAAGGAAACACTATCGATTTTTAGCACAAGATCAAACTACCGATTTTTAGCACAAGATTAAATTAATTGTTTCCACCAATGTTATGAAAAAAAAAAAAAAAAAATTATACTGAAATCTGCCCCGGTTTTATCACTCTACCCATCTGTATATAAAAATAATTGAAAAATAAAGTTACTAGAGTGGCATACAAGTTTACCAAAGATTTAGCGTTCTACCCTTCTTATCTAAATCTTTTCTGAAGGAATTCAAAACAACTCTAGCAACATTGTTAATAGAAATATTCTTGAGTCTGCCATTATCCAACTTACAAATAACTTCAACATAAGCAAAGGCCTTTTTCAACTCGATCCTCTTGTTTTGAATTCCTTCAGAAAGATTTTAAGAAGGGTAGAACGCTAAATCTTTGGTAAACTTGTATGCCACTCTAATAACTTTTATTTTTCAATTTATTTTTATATACAAGATGGGTAGAGTGATAAAACCCGGGCAGATTTCCAGTATAATTTTTTTTTTTTTTTAAACATTCGTTGGAAACATTAATTTATCTTGTGCTAAAAACCGATAGTGTTTCCTTACAAGTTGTATGCCCCTCCCACAATCTTTTAATTTTTTAATATTTTTTTATTTTTTAATTCATTTCTCCGTTTATTGTATATGTATTATATATATATATATATATATATATATATATATATATATATTTTTTTTCTGTAACCTATATATAGGCTGTAACTCTCTATGTACTTCAGTGTTCCTGAGGATGTCATTAGACGAAAGCGCTTGACCACTATTCTGCGTTTCCTTTCCTTCGTGGTTTTATTCATCATAATATCTAGATATATATATATCGTTCAGCAAAGGATTTATTATTTTTAATTTCTGATTAATATTTCCGTATGTAAGACACAAGAACCATTTTTTATGCAATAAAATATATTTTGGATTTTATTTTAATAAGAACCAGAACCTGTTTTGCCGGATATTATTTTAATTCTTTATTTTACAATGCGTGCCATGCGTAGTATTGTATTATGGGAATTTAAACAAGAACTATGTCGAAATGATATCAATATGCCCGCCTATATTTTGTGTACGAACCTGATTCTTGCCCGCGACACATCGTCTCGTGATGACTTTGTGAATCGAGCGTTGTTTTAGGGGATTGTCTGCTGTCTCTGTGAAACGTTTGTTGCGTTTGCGAGTTGTCCGTTGTTTTTTATATTTCCCTCGTTGTTTTTATGTATCGTCCGTTGATTTTTTTCGATAGACTGCCGCCTTTCTTATTCGTTCTTTGGCTTTGTGCGTCGTCTGCTGTCCGTGTATCGTTTGTTTTCTTTACGAGTCGTCCTTGATTTTCACAGTCGATCTTACCTTTGTTATTCACCCGCTGTTTTTGTGATTCGCCGGTTACCTTTTATTGGTTTTTTCACTCAACCGTTATCTTTGTGATTCGTCCGTTGAATTGTTGAGTCGACTGTGTTTTTTGTTAGTGGCTGTTGGTTCTGTGATCCACCACCACGTTTGTACGTTGTCCATTAGATTTCTGCGTGATCGGTTTCTTGTGAGTCATGCATTACCGTTACGCATAACTTTGCAAGTATATTTACGCATATAAACTTTAAAACTAGTGATACTTGTACGTCTGTAGTTTGCATGCCGTTCATAAAAGGTCAAACTTTTACCATAGTCTAATTAATTAATTACAGAGTCTTCTCATAAAATCTTATTTCATTCATAACAGTCATACTAAACTGACTCGCAACGGCCTCCCATGTGAGCTTTGCAAATTCCAAATCTGTTCAACAGTGTTAATAATTATGAGGTTGGCGTGGGTGGACACGGTTTTAGAATGGCTGATATAATTTCGGATTAGGGCCAAGATTTGTTACAAATTGTGTTTCTTACGGTTGCAATAAAATACAGATTAGAGGCTGTAGAGTGTAGTGTGTGTTGTGTAGAGTGTGGTAATTGCAAACAGTAAGCGTAAGTTATGGATTCAACGAGGAGATTTGATAATTATCAACATATCTACAGCACATATGCTGTTACTTTTAAATATTTAATTATAATCTCTCTCTCTCTCTCTCTCTCTCTCTCTCTCTCTCTCTCTCTCTCTCTCTCTCGTCTCTCTCTCTCTCTCTCTCTCTCTCTCTCTCTCTCTCAGGGGGTATAAAGGTTATGCACGTTCCTTCTGGTGTAGTAAACTTTATACTTGGGGTGTGACAGCCCTCCGGTCCCGAGTCGTGGGATTCTAGAGAAATTGGCTGCCAATTCCTTTAGGTTCTCTCTCTTTTGGGAGGGCGGGTGAAGTCTGTTGTACAAACCTGTCCCGTGGTACTAGACCCCTTCCCATCCCACTCTGTCCTTTTAGCTTAGGTTAGGGATGTTCTCCTCTGACTGCAGAAAAAAGAAAAACTTTTAGTATTGTCTTTTTCTCTACTGTTTCGATTAGGACGCTACTGCTATCTCATGCGTGGAAGAGAGGCTTGAACCTCTATAAATAACACCATTTAACTTCAGTTGTGGTAAATATTTAGAGGGGAATAATAGCGAGTAGGTTGTTGACCATTTGGATTCTTACAAGCTACTTGGGGACTCCAACATGGGTTTAGATGGCATAGGTCGTGTCTCACCATCATGCTCGAGTTTTTTCTACGTCATGTTGAGTGAGTATGATAAGAGTAGGGCGATTGATTAGAAGGCCTTTGATAAGGTACCTCACCGCCGGCTAATGGCCGAAGTGCGCGCGCTGGGTATTGGTGGGGAAGTAGTAGGTGGATTGGAAACTGGCGAAAAATGCCACAAAGTTAATCCCTTTCGTTAGGCATATGGGCTACAATCGACGCTTACGTGACGCGGGTTCAAAGATGTCGATTTTAGAGCATGTTGTTCAAATGATAACCCACTCGCACAATGGTTAGAAGTTGGATTTGAAACGATTTAGGACAGTATATGTGGGAATTACTTTAACACGTTGATAGTTTAAGATTAAACATAAGAAAACTCTGCAGGAGTTCGCTTGCACGGTGTCTCTGTGAGCAAGGTAAATATAGAGCTATTTATATACTTTTCTATCCGTTTTCTACTACTGCTAGCATAGTTGAAAGACAAATTTTCCCTGGCACCCGTTGCCATTGGTACCTCCTCGGTATGGGCCGCAAGGCCTTTTGAGGTACTTCTTTTCCTTGTAACTCCTTGTAACTCCTTGTAACTCCTTGTAACTCTCTCTCTCATTAAACATTCAGTTAATATTTTCTCGTCGCAGAATTTTAAAAGCATCAACAAAAATATGAAAAATTATTATTGTTACTAACTAATAAATCAAGATAAATTGACAATAAAAAAATTATAATTAATTAATTAAAGGATAAAAATAATAATAAAATTCCAAAGAGTCAAATATTGAAGCTAATAATTATTAACCCTTAACGAAAATCAAAATCGTACCATAAAGTAAAAAATGTCCAGCGTTTCCTCTATTTTCTATAAAACAATGAAGTCACCAACCACTAAATAATTCTTAATGAAAAAATAAAAAGGAATTTTGCTATCAGAAAATGACCAAATTTTCTTCACAAAAATGGGTCTATTGGAAGCTACTGTAATCATTTTTGGAATACTTCTCTTCAAAGGGAGGCACGCGAGACTTAAACGAAAATTTAAGAGAATTATATGAAAATTTAAGAAAATTACTGAAAATTTAAGAAACTTAAACGAAAATGTACGAAATTTAAACGAAAATTTAATAAAAATAAAAAAAAAAATTGAAGAACAAATACTTAAGGAAATTACGTACACGTAACTTTGAAGGAATTGACCGAAATCTTAAAAGAATTTAAGCAAAATGAAAGCAAAATTAAGATGAAAATGCAAGAACCCAGCATCTAGAAACTTTTTTAATTTTATAATCTCAACAGTTTATTTTTTAATGCCGAAGATTATTTTAAATTAGGTTATTTATATTCTAATTAACTTAAAAAGGATTTTTTTTCCTCAAAATTGGGGTGGGGATAAACTAGGGGTATTTTTCTATTTTTATAAATCGATACACCTTTTTTTTAAGGCTGGAGGGGTGCATCGAATTAGATTAATACGTAAATTTTATTTACGATATGTCGACATAAATAAATTTCATACTATACTGACTTTATTACACTATTGACATATATTATTTCCTTCTATTCAATAGATACTTATTTCAGTGACATATATTTTATCTCTGTATTTGCCAAATAGTGAAATAACTCCAATACAACAAAAGTATATAGTCAGTAATAATAATAATAATAATAACTGTTATGTCTATAATGAGCTCGTGCCATATAAAAATGAACTTCGTGAACCAGGGAAAAAAAAAAATATATATATATATATATTATACAGGGTGTCCCGTAAGTCTGGACCCATAGGGATTTATAATATATTTTTTTATTATGTTATGATTATTATTTTTTATTATTTTTTATTATGATTTTTATTTGTGGGGCCACTTGAAAGCCAAAGTGTACGAGGTCAAACTTCAGAACATTTTCCACCTTAAAGCACGCATTGTGGAGGCGTGTCAAGAAATTTCTGCGACTGTGATTCAGAAAGTGCTGTCGCAGTGGAGATTGCGTCTTCAACTATGTGTGCGACACACGGCGGACACTTTGAACAGATTATGTAATAAATTTTTGGAGTATTTTGTAATTTTATTATTTTTCCCTATGGGTCCAGACTTACGGGACACCCTGTATATATATATATATATATATTATATATATAATATATATATATATATATATATATATATATATCCCGGGTTCGATTCCCAGGTGGTTACCTCATTTTTTCATTTGTTTCGTTCTCTCTCTCTCGTCTTGCGCGGAATATCTCCTATACAAGCGTCGTTCTTTACGATATATATATATATATATATATATATATATATATATATATATATATATATTATATATATATATACACTGCGGTAAGAAAGGTAGAGGAGACATCCGGAAGAAAGGGAATGTGCCAAACCGTGCCGATAAACTATTCCTTTCGATAAACCTGAAGTGCCAAACCAAAGCCAAATAAACTAAACAGAGAAGGAAGAACGCAATGAAGAAACAATACACAAACGCTGGGTATTATTTTCAACAACTCTCATGCCAAATACCCTACGACCGAAGCGGATGAAGGGACCAACTTAAAATCAAATAAAGAAATTGAATTTTTAGTATAAGAAACGTTGTGTTCGTTTGTTTGTAGTTTGAACGTGTTCAGACTCCTCCACAAACAGGTCAATGGAATTATTATGTTCTGGAATACAATAGCGAATACTGACACGGTGATAGCGGTCGGTCATGGATCTTTTCGATTTGGCGGACTGCTATAGCTTTGCTATAGCGCCACTATACTCTCTCCCCACCAAATTTGCTATAGCGCCACTATGCTATCTCCCCCCAAATTTGCCACAGCGCCACTATGCTATGCTATCTCCCCCAAATTTGCTATAGCGCATATAACAGGCTATAATTATCAGGTAAAAGTTGCTTAACATTAATCGAAACCTACGGGAAAATTATTGAATGCCCGGTTAGGTCAATTGTACAATGTACACCCTTGTCGATTGGTTGGTTAAATCGTGATATTTTCGTTAAACTAACGAAAATAAGTCGTGATATTTCGTTAAGCTAACGAAAATATCACGACTTAACCTAACCAATCGTCAAAGGCGTACAGTTAACCTAACCGGGCATTCAGTAATTTTCCCGTAGGTTTCGATTAATTTTAAGCAACTTTTACCTAATAATTATATCCTGTTATATGCGCTATAGCAAATTTGGTGGGGAGATAGCATATTGGCGCTATAGCAAATCTGGTACAGTCCGCCAAACCGAAAAGATCCGCGGACATTGTGCGAATGAGAGAGAGAGAGAATTACAGAATAAAGACCCTAAGAGCCACTCCAGGTTAGCCCAAGAAGGAAGTAAAAAAGTTTGAAATAGCAGTGAAAAAAAAGAATACTGAAAATTTATACCATGCTTAAACTTATACACGCATAAAGCTTTTACACAGGAATAGTAGTACTGTAATAGTCAAGTATAGAACAAACAAGGCTCTCTCTCCCTCTCCCTAACCACTGCTGACGGAAAATAGTAGTGAAAGAAAATTTGTAGGAGTAGGAAAAAGTATAATTAGAGAAGAGCTTCAGAGTTCATTCACACCATGCGTACACTTATCTCGTGTACTCAGTTACGCATTAGAAGACGGCGGAAAATAAAGGATAGTATGAATACTGAAGTACTTAATCTAATCTACACCATGCAGTTTTTTAAGGAATTTTTTATTTATTTGTTATGTACAAGAAGTCATCATTTCGTCGTTGCATCATTTTTCCGTAACTGTTAAATTAACCGTACCGAAGATTTAGCATGTAGTAATTTATAATGCGTCCTTCCCCGTCCATAATGGGCAATAATAATAATACACGATATGCATTTTTTCTCGCAAACTTTTGACGTACAACATTTAAAACTAAAGTTCCACTCTAAGTAGCTTTCCCGAAGATGGGTATGAATATTCCGAGGTTTTGATTCTCAAGAACATCAAGCATCCCATCATCCGAAAACTCCCAATGCTCTGAAACCAGACCGGGACAGCATTTCCTACCACATTTATTGCAAAACGGAAAGGAACATCGCTACGTCTATAAAAACTATAAAATTTTCTGTAGGTAGCTAGTTAGATATTCCTCGATTTACCTAAAAAGTAAACATTTCTATACCGTAAACCCAAGTAGCGTCCCCAAAATTGAAAACATCTATTCGTAGGTTTTGACTTCCTAGAGATCCCATCAAATTTCTCTTCTAACCCAATGAGGTATCATCTGAGAATTCCCAGTCCTCTGAAACAGACCCGACCAGCGGTTCGTACTACACTTATTACAAAGGGAACAATACTACTGCTACTCTATCTTAACTAGTCCTCCCTCAAGCAGGATCTTTTTAATAATGAAAAAAAGGGAGCAAAAGAAAGAAAAAACGGGAGAGGAATGGCTTCCCAAAATAATTTAATTGGTTAGTCGGAGATTTTGACTCCTGAGAATTCCCATCTATTACAAACACGTAAATAAAAATTAAAAGTAAAAAAAATAATAAAAAAGGAGAGAGAGAGAGAGAGAGAGAGAGAGAGAGAGAGAGAGAGAGAGCTACATCAATATAAAACTTAATCCAACTGTCTCAAACTTAAATCCTCTTCTCAAATCTTCACGACGAACTGCAATTACTAATTTTGTTTATGAAGGCGTTAACTTATTTACAAACTCGCAGTTGTCTCGAAACAATTTTTGTGAGAGGAAACACAACTAAAATTTCTGAAAATGTCATTTCCCTCGGACGAATGTCGTCGAAATGACATTTCATCCTTTAATTAAATTTGGCACCACACCCAGCACCAAGCGGGATGCTATACGTTACATACATACATTATTTTAGAACCCATTACCCACTCTAAATTGGGTGAACACGATGCTTGAACTCGGGACGGAACACATTCAAATCAATTACACAAAATACAAGGAGATCACGACCGACATTTGAGGCACCACTTCAGTCTTTGGGATCCAGTGTTACCTTTCATGACAAGGTTGTTGAGTATACCTTTAGTGTTACGTCAGGTGAGACCAACGTCTCTATTTACACACCTCACAAAACTATTCCATTCCTCTCTGTTTCTTCTTCTCTTATATAATACTTATATAAAGTTTATAAACACGTTTACTAATTACAAGAGATGTACGACTAGTCGGTAAATAGTCGGTAGGCGGCACAGTCGGCCTATTCAGCCGACTATTCATTGTCGGCTTAGTTGCTAAATGTTTGCTAAATATCTAATTTATCATTATTATTATTATTATAATTTTAAGTACAAAACATAACCCATTTTATTTAAGTTTCCTTTTGAAATAATTTATGCACAATTTTCTATGTTAGACTAAAAGAAAATGGACTCAGTGGTTGAGGTATGTGGTAATGTCGAGGTGAACTGGTGACTCAAAAATGAAATAGTATTACACTGGTATGCATATGAAATTTTTTTGTCTGCTGTGAGGGTTTTTTCAACTCATATTATATAATTCGACCATGCTGAATTCGAAAATGACATTGGTTTTCCTCAATCAGGTCAGGTTTTTTCTCTATTGGCCATTTATTATAAGTCCAATTTTATCCCCAAATTTATTGATTTTTTTAGCTTAAACACTGTAGATACGAGTAATATTATAAGAACACTCGTGAAAAATGAAAACATTGTGTGAATAAATACTTTTATTCATACAATGAATATGGAAAAAAGTTTATTGAGGAAGGAATGAAGTTTTTTTTGCTTTCCGTCTGTGTTTTTCTTCGGGCAAGTCTCGCTTCAAACACCAGCAATAGTCCGCCAGCATATTGATATCCCAGTTTCCCTGGTACCTCTCTTCCATTATTTTGATATCTTGGTGAAATCGTTCACCCTGTTCCTCACTATAATCCCCGCAATTTTCAGGAAAATAGTCCAAGTGGGACCACAAAAAGTGCATTTTTATGGACATGCGCGACCCATGAGCTTTGAAAGCTTCCATCAAGTTTTCGACAACGGACTCGTATTCTGGACTTCTACGCTTGCCAAGAAAATCAGTGACAACTGATTTGAATGCCTGCCAGGCATTCTTCTCAGTTGGAGTCATTGCGTTTTCGAACTGAGTATCCTTGATCAAAGTTCGAATTTGAGGACCATCAAAAACCCCAGCATTTAGTTTAGCATCAGATATATGAGGAAATTTACTCTCGAGATATCGGAATGCTGAACCCTCCTTATTCATTAAATTTGATGAAATTTTTCATCAAGCCCAGCTTAATATGAAGTGGTGGGAGCAAAATTTTTGTTGGTGGTACAAGGGGCACTGAAACGACATTATGCGACCCATGTTCAATTCTCTCTGGATGCCCATTCACGCTGTGCATAGTGCTTCTCATCCGCTCGACTATCCCATTTGCAGAGGAAACATGGGTATTTCGTGTATCCCCCTTGCATTCCCAATACAAATGCCACAATCTGAAAAAAAATGAAAATATTTAAAGAATTTAGAGAATTTGTTCTATCAGATAAAAAAATCTATGCATTGGACTATATCACTTCTGTGGGGAAGTTAAGTGTTCTTATACGCTCTCAAATAACCTTTGGAAAAACAACATAGTCAATAGCAATAGTTTACTTATGATATTAGTATTACCTTCAAATCTCCACAGATCCTCCAGTTATGTTGGTCGTATACGAGCATCCAGTAAAATTTTCATGTTATCGTAGCTCTCAGTAAGTTGTACGGAATGTGCTACAGGGACTGATGCAATCCTATTCCCAATGTTGAGAAGTACTGCTTTCAAACTTCGTTTAGACGAGTCTATAAATAGCCTCCATTCTGATGCGTTATATGGCAGGCCCAAGGATTCGATTAGCCCCTCAACATTGCAGCAGTACACTAAGGAAGAGGTATTTTCGTGCACTGCAAAAACTTGCGGAATTCTTCCTCGTTTCCTATACCAGGAGAATGTTGTTCCCAGAGCCAGCAAGTTGTCCTCTCGAAGTCGTGAGCCAAGATCTCGGCAGCTAATTTGGAAAGTCCTAAATCCCTGGTAAGATCATTAAGTTTGGCCTGGTTGAGAGGCCTCGGCTCATTTGAAGCGGTATTTTGAGGTATATACGACTGGGACTGGTCATTGGCATTGGTCATTGATTCATCATCAGAATCATCGAAGTCCAGGGTTTGAGGTGGGTCGGGTATTGGAATTCCAGGACCATGGGGTACAGGTCTCATAGCAGAAGGAATGTCAGGGTATACAACAATGTGTTTATTCTTCTTGTTAACTCCTGAAAATAGAAACACAGAAACATGGATATAAAACTTGCATATGAAATAGAAGAAGCATTCAGACAGTGGCGGCTCGTGAGGGAAGGCTGCGGTCTGTAAGATATGAAATAGGTCGATGGAGTCTGTATATTTTCTTTCTTTTTCATTCATATTGTCCCTTCGGGACAATATGGATGAAAAAGAAAGAAAATATACAATCATTGTATATGTAAATGTAACTTGTATAACAATATGTATGTGTAAATGTATTTTCTATAACAATATGTATATGTAAATGTATGATTACCATTATGGTGAATATTATGCTATATATGGTGAATATTACATTATGGTGAATATTATGTCAAGTTTCATACGAGGATTTCAAAATATTTAAGAAAAATAAATTTATAAGCCCACCTTGGAGGTTTGTCATGCAGAAATAGCAATCTGTCACGTGATCCTTTCCTTCTCTCCAAATCATGGGAATTCCAAAAGGCAAAGATTTCGCTCTGCCTTTGCTCCATCTTCTCAAATTTTCAATGCACGTCTTGCAGCACATATGAGGGGAAATTTTTGTCCTGGTCCCCTAGCTTAATTCCAAAGTATGCTCTACATTGTCTTCACAAATTTAGTGATTTGGGACTGGTTATTTGGCATGGTAACCGTCCACATATGTAGCAGAATCTATTGGGATCATTTTTACACGCTCTATTCATTATGAAATATTTTATCTATATGCCTGAAAAGTAAAAAAAGATATTATACAAGTTAAACAAGTGATGATAGATGTTACTGTTCCAATTCCGCTTTGACAAAATCACGAAAATTCTATTTTACTTATGAGGCCATAGCCGGATAACCTGAGCTGATTGAGAAAAACGGATTGCAGATTCGAAATCAGCAGGAAAACCTCTATAAGAATCACTTACAAAACCCTTGACAGCAAAATTGATGCATACCAGTGTTATTTATTAGTTGCTCATTTTTGGCTTGCATATATCGATAATTACACATACCCAATAATTCAAATTTATTAGCTGTTCTCTTACAAGTATATATATATATATATATATATATGCCATTTTTTACGCTGGGCTGATGGTGGGGTGGGGTTCGGATTTCACATTAAATTGTAGGTCTAAGGTGGAGTGACAAGCTTGACCTTCGTCAAAATAAACAATTCGGGTGGAAGTAAAACCAAGGTTAACCAAGGTGTTTTTGCAACATGAGAAATAATACATCTAATATGAGCTACAAATACAAATATTTCAAACTGTAAGTCCTAATTTGGTCAAGTTAGTTAAGCTTTAAATTCTTAAGTTTCTCTTAGACCTTTGACACACATAATCCTCTAGTGTATATTATTTTAGGAATTTGCATTAACTTTCATATATTAACAAATTTATAACACACTTTTTTTCTTTCCAAATCTATTAAAATAACAGCATTGGTTATCTAAAACAATGAATTAAACTGAATTTGAAATATTTCATTTCAGGATAGGCCCTGTAGCGAAGTCTTCCTTCAGAACTTTAGTTTGAAGTAATTAGGTATACTATTTCAGACTAAAGTACTCTAACTTTATTCAGTACCGTAGTCATAGTAAATGACTATGACGGTAGTCATAGTAAAACACTACGACAAGTAATATTCTATTATGGTGAAATAAGTGTTGTCGGCATTGAGGCACGCATTAAATTTATATGAAACCTATACCAAGAGCTCTAAATTGGATACGCATTACAGATATATTTAAATAGAAATTAATAAGTGTGTAGCAACCATGAAATTAAAATAATTTGGTCTACAAACCTAAGAAAGAATGAGTTCTTATAGTCGACCGACTTTTGAAAGCCGACTAGTCGGCAGTCGGCCATAATTCGCAGTCGGTACATCTCTACTAATTACATCCTTCCATCTTTTACGCGGTCTTCCTCTATTTTTTGAGTGTAGGACAAAAGCCCCCTAGGACAAAAGCCCCCTAGGAAAAATAATAATAAGAATTTTTTTAATCAATATTTTTATTCTTTATTATTTACAGTTTATGTTTATAGTTTATGTATTTTGGCTCTCGTCATTTTCGTTTAAACTAACGAAAATATCACAACTTAACCTAACCAATCATCAAGGGCGTACAGTTGACCTAACTGGGCATTCAATTAACATAACAGGTTAATATTGGTTTATTTCACCTAAAGATCTTCTGATCTTTTCAGATTAGATGTGACACCTGACTTGTCCTACCAAGCAATTTGTCCAGGGGGGTTTTGTCCGGACCCGCTATTTTTTACACCTACACACTCACTATTATACATTTTCACACTTGTCATTATTGAGTGGTATACTAATCTGTCTGGAGGGCCAGAAACTGGCACAGCGCTGAAGCCACATTAATGTGACCCATTTGCGCTAATTCCCCTACTATAATTTACCAGTACTATCGTGAGTCAAACCCCGACCTCAGTGTCTACTGTCTGCACTTCGTTCATAGGATAACGGCGTTACACACTAGTCTACGGGTGCTGGTTATTCATCGTTTTTATGGGGAGAAATTTATACTCCTACACTAACCGTTCTAACTATACAATAATTACCTTTAATATAAATGAATTTACGTTTAAATTTAAATACGAACGATAAAGACATCGAAGAGGAATGAAACTCTCGCGTGATATGGGTTCATTTATAAGTTGAAAATCAAATTAGGATTCAAACTAATGAAGTTTGAAATACCTTAAATACAAAGTTGTAAGAATAAATTTTTTTTCCTCTCTCTCTCCCAACAGGAAATAAATTTTTGTTAAAATTTAAGGATATTAGTCTGTTTGCATAAATTAAAGTATTACTCTTTTAAATTTTTAATATTGTATACTTATTTCATGCCCATAGTAGATGACTGGCAGCCCTTCTTAACCGTAACGACTCCAGCGGTGCCAAATCTATGATCTTAAACAGAGACTCCTAAATTCTAAGTGTTCTTTTCGGCTAATATAAATCACATAAAGGAGTTAAGTACACAACCAAAAGTATATAAATTCTTTTGCGAATATCATTATTAGACTAGGACTTTTCAACCTTAATAATCTTTTGTAAATATGGCACCAGGAGCTTCTCCAGGGTAAATCTAACAAAGGGGGAATCAGTTGGAGCCTCGCCCTACGGTTGCTCTGCCGGTTGGTCTTAGCTTTTTTATGGAAAGCATAGTTCGTGCACCGCCCTTTTGGCGATCAGTCCAGTCATTTGGTTTTTCGTAAATAACCATCCAAGCAAGTGTAGTGATACAACATTGAATTCTATTTTACGTTGCTTTGTAAAAGAAATCTCATATCTTAAAAGTGATCTATCCATGTGAAATAAAGACTAAAAAAGGTAACACGTCATCTTTATCTTTCCACGCGAGATTTATAAACATTCCATTCTCTCAACGGATTGAGGGAGGGGACGCCATTGACCGAAGGATAACATTGTCGTAACACGCAGTCAGATGATCTTATGTTAATCTCTTGAAAAGAAGAATCGTGGCGGTCAGCAGTATAAACTTCATTGTTGGTGCAACGAAGCAACATATTGAGTTTACCTAAATGTCGGATGGCTATCTAAACGAAGGAAAACAGCCAACGCCCCCCCCCCACACACACATACATACATATATATATATATATTTTAACCGCTCCGTTGTGGCCTTAATCGTTCGAAGTTGACGGGGGTTCTGGTTAGGTAGCAGCAACGGATTTGTTACTGTGGAGTAGCTGGCACCGTATAGGGAATCGCAGTAGTCTCTCTTACACTACTCTCCGATTTCTTCTTGTAGTGGATTGGAGGATTCTGTGAAGCTGATTGAATTCTCTGAAGGTTCCCCGATTCTTCTTGTAACGTATCGGGAAATTATTGTTTCTCTATTTAAGACTAAGTTCTCTGAAGAAAGCAAGGCTCGAAGAAGATAAAGACTTTCTCTTACTCTAGTTTACTGCTGAATTGTTACAAGTAATGCTCAGCCTCTAAATTAGATCAGTCAAATCAGAATAATCAGAATAACAATTTGAAAATTTACATGGGTTTATATATCCAAATTTTGTAGACATTATTATTATTTAATGTTGACTTGTTTAGTTTTTATTCTCTATAGGCTGCATTATTTTTGCACAATATTTGAAGATAGGGTAAATATTTTAGCTGTGGCAACGTCTAAACAGATAAGCACGATATTTGAAGATGAAGTCATATTTTTATCTTAAACCGCCTACTGACAGATCTGATGTTATCATGATCTGCCGAGTTAAGTAGGAATGGAAAATGAAATATGCATTTTATTATGAATTACACTTAAACATGCATATGAGCAAAAATTAAAGGTTAAGATTTAAAATTAAACGTTTAGGCAAGACATAACTTCATCTTTTATAACGAAGAGAGAATGTATACAGAAAATGAACATTGCAAAATTTAATCAGGTTTCATTATTAAGCGAAATCTAAAAAAATTATTAAGTAATTTAAAAAGAAACAATTCACCAATTATTTGGCAAAAATAGAAAGCAAATCAAAAATTTATCCAAACTCGCGTTATGCGATTTTGATCTTTATTTAAAAATGAATATATGAACGTACATACATATGAATATAAGTATTATATGAATATAAATATATAAGAATATAAGGATTATATAAATATACGAATTATATAAATGAATATAAGAATTATTCATTGTTCTTTTTTACATATACAGGGTGTTTGAAAACTTTCTGTACAAATTGTAATGGGGGATAGGCAACACCAAGACAAACCCTTTTCGTCTATAAGTGTATGTCCGCTGACGTCACCATTCGGCGCGAGAGGGCGCCGCTGCAATTGGCTAAAAGGTGAAGTGGGCTAGACTCGCGCTTGCCGCGGGCATTCTTAAATCGGACGTAGTACGCGTAACATGGAGCGCTTCACGACTGCTGAGATGGCTGACATGCATATGGTGTATGGGGCTGCCAGTGGAAACGGAAGAGCTGCTGTGAGGTTGTACCGACAGCGCTTCCCAAACAGACGTGTGCCAAACCACCAAACGTTTGCGCATTTGCATCGGCGACTGCGAGAAACTGGAACATTCCATGCAACACATGCATGACACTGGTCGGGAGAGAAACGTGCGCACTCCTGACATGGAAGAAGAAATCCTACGGCGATTGAGGACAATCCAAGCGCAAGCACGCGAGGTGTTGCACGTATCCTCGGTATGAACCACGACCTGGTCTGGAGAGTGTTGCACGAGCAGCAGTTACATCCGTTTCATCGTCAGAGAGTCCAGGCATTACAACCTCGGGATTACCCTCTTCGTGTGGAATTCGCACGCTGGTTTCTGCAGCAGACAGCGGTGCAGCCTAATTTTCCGGCTTATGTGCTGTTATCAGATGAGGCCTGTTTCACACGTGAAGGTGTGTTTAACATGCACAATTCTCACGTGTGGGCGCACGTAAATCCACATGCTACACAGGTGCATGCTCATCAAGAACGGTTCGCCATCAATGTTTGGGCGGGTATCGTCCATGGCAAGTTGATTGGGCCGTACCTGCTGCCTGCCCGACTCGACGGGCGGGTTTATCGGATATTTCTTGAAGAAACGTTGCCGGAACTGCTGGAAGATGTTCCCGTGGCTATTCGTAGACGAATGTGGTTTCAACACGTCCGATTTAAGAATGCCCGCGGCAAGCGCGAGTCTAGCCCACTTCACCTTTTAGCCAATTGCAGCGGCGCCCTCTCGCGCCGAATGGTGACGTCAGCGGACATACACTTAGACGAAAAGGGTTTGTCTTGGTGTTGCCTATCCCCCATTACAATTTGTACAGAAAGTTTTCAAACACCCTGTATATATCCAGGCTGTCCCATAAGTCCATTCTCATAAGAAAATTTATTTTAAATTAAATTTATATAAGTAGGCCTAATACATTAGAACTAAAACAAATGTTCAAATTGATGTCTTGGTTTGGAACCTTTTTTTTGTTGCAGGTAAAATAACACGCAATGGCTAATATGGAATTGAGTTACAGTCGTGAGGAAAAGTTCTCCGCCTTTTCCTCACGAGTCTAACTCACTATGAGACCGGACTTATGGGACACCCTATATATATGAGCTATTGAAGAATAGGGACCCCAGCCTTCTTTAGTTAGCTTTATATATATATATATATATATACATATATATAAGGGTGTCCCAGAATTAACTATCTATTTCAATGAAATCGGACAAATTTTTTAAAAACACTTTTATTTATGTTTATCATGTTTAATATGTGTTAAAAATGTATACATTTCTAAATTTTTTTCATAATTTTATTTTCATAATTTTTTCATAGTTTTTCATAGTTTTATTTTCATTCTCTTTCAGAACCCTATTAATAATGAATACACAAGAACGCATCTTTGTTGTAACATCCCGTATCAAAGGAATGCAATGTAATGAATCAGAGAAAATTTACAAGATTCCACAGAACTGGTCCTACAGACAAAGCGATTCGTGAACTTGTGAACAAATTTAAAAGAACTGGATCCGTACACGACGAGGTGGGAAGAGGACGCCCAAGGACAGCACGTAACAGTACCGAACAGGTACGACAATTGTTTGAGGATGAACCAACAACTTCGGTTAGGGAGGCCGGTCGAAGACTCAACATATCCAAGACAACAGTTCATAGAATCTTGCGTTCGACACTGATGAAAAAGGCTTATCACATTCAAGTACTGCATGCCCTAAATGAAGAGGATTATCCAAATCGAGCAGCAAGGTGTGCAGAAATTGTGTATCAAATCGAAAATGAAAGTTTATTGGATAACATCTTATTCAGTGATGAGGCGACTTTCCACACGTGTGGTAAAGTCAATCGACACAACTGTCGTATCTGGTCCAATGAAAGACCGTCTGAAGTCATAGAATGGCAAAGAGACTCTCCAAAAGTTAACGTGTGGCTTGGAATGACCAAATCCAAAATTTATGGCCCATTCTTCTTTGCGGGAGCAACTGTAACAGGTACCGTCTACCTTGATATGCTTCAGCAGTTTCTCGAACAACAGCTTCTTGATGATGGCATTCTTGATAATGTTGTGTTTCAACAAGATGGAGCACCATGTCATTATGCTCTAATTATTCGAGAATACCTCAACAGACGCCTTCCGAATCGGTGGATTGGACGTGGAGGACCTCGACCTTGGCCTCCGTGTTCTCCGGATTTGACACCCCTGGATTTCTTTGCATGGGGTTTCATAAAAACAAGGTTTATCGCCAAAAGATCATAGTTTAGCTGAACTTAAAGACGCATCCAGTTGGCAGTGCGGGAGATAACACCTGAAATGCTTCAAATGTGTTTCGCAGCGCTGAGGATAGATTTGAAATTTGCAGAGATACAGACGGTGCACATGTTGAACTTCTCAATAAAGTTTTGACTTAGATTTATAAATCTATTTGTTTTTGTATCATAATTTAGTAATAAACACAAAATTATGTCAGTTTTTATTAAATTTGTCCGATTTCATTGAAATAGATAGTTAATTCTGGGACACCCTGTATATGATGAATAAAACCACGAAAGAAAGGAAACAGAATGGTGCTCAAGCGCTTTCGTCTAATGACATCCTCAGGAACACTGAAGTACATAGAGAGTTACAGCCTATATATAGGTTACAGAAAAAAAATATATATATATATATATATATATATATATATAAACGGAGAAATGAAATTAAAAAAAAATTATTAAAAATTAAAAGATTGTGGGAGGGGCATACAACTTTGTAAGGAAACACTATCGATTTTTAGCACAAGATCAAACTACCGATTTTTAGCACAAGATTAAATTAATTGTTTCCAACCAATGTTATAAAAAAAAAAAAAAAAAAAAAAAAAAAATTATACTGGAAATCTGCCCGGGTTTTATCACTCTACCCATCTTGTATATAAAAATAATTGAAAAATAAGTTATTAGAGTGGCATACAAGTTTACCAAAGATTTAGCGTTCTACCCTTCTTATCTAAATCTTTTCTGAAGGAATTCAAACAACAGGATCGAGTTGAAAAGACCTTTGCTTATGTTGAAGTTATTTGTAAGTTGGATAATGGCAGACTCAAGAATATTTCTATTAACAATGTTGCTAGAGTGAAATAAAACTGAAGCATTATTCCAATCAATACAGTCGGATAACTCTGACAAATGGACAAAAAGGGCACTGGACGACTGTCTAAAATAAAATTTCCCTCATTTTCCGACCAGAAGAAACGTTTGTATTTAATGCATTTTATAACGCGATTCTCTGCAGTCATTCTAAATCCGTCACACGTTTATTAGGTACATTCTGAGAGGGGTGACTAATTTTTTGTCCGGTGTGCTTATATATATATATATATACACACACACACGTATGTGTGTGTGTGTGAAAGGTTTTGTGTTCTAACATTCCATTCCATTCCGTGCAATCCAACCATGAAACTCGATGTTATCGACACCTTTCAAAATATACAGAACCAACGTCTAAAATAAAATTTCCCTCATTTTCCGACCAGAAGAAACGTTTGTATTTAATGCATTTTATAACGCGATTCTCTGCAGTCATTCTAAATCCGTCACACGTTTTAGGTACATTCTGAGAGGGGTGACTAATTTTTTGTCCGGTGTGCTTATATATATATATATATATATATATATATATATATATATATATATATATATATATACACACACACACACACACGTATGTATGTGTGTGAAAGGTTTTGTGTTCTAACATTCCATTCCATTCCGTGCAATCCAACCATGAAACTCGATGTTATCGACACCTTTCAAAAATATACAGAACCAACGTCTAAAATAAAAATTTCCCTCATTTTCCGACCAGAAGAAACGTTTGTATTTAATGCATTTTATAACGCGATTCTCTGCAGTCATTCTAAATCCGTTTCGATGAACAACAACGAATCTTTTAATTGTGGCGCAATTGAAGATAAACATTTTAAAACTTCGGCAATCTTCATTAACGAAACTTTAAAGCAATTTCGACAAATATACTCGTACTTCTGAAGCCAGTCGACGCCTTTGTCTAAATGTTAAAAATCGATATAGATTGAAGATCAACTACAGTAATCAAACACTAAAAACATTTTATATATATACACACACACAACCTGGTCCTGGGATTGGTCCAGAATCCAAATATGCTTATTTTACACAGTTAAGTCATAAAATGTACCACAACATGTATTCGACCATTATTTATATACATATTAAATCAAGCAAGTTGTGGTGTTAAAATTCACGCAATATATTTGCAAAAATTGCAAAATAGTAGTCCAGCTGCATCATTAATTATATATATATATATATATACACACACACACACACTGTATATCATCAGTGTTTATATGGAAAAAATTATAAACAACCAACAAACACAAAAGCTTAAAATACTAATATAATTGCAAGTAAAGTTCAGTAAATATAAAAACTTAAACTTGTTCAAATACAAACCAATAAGAATTACACACACACACACACATACACACACATTCGGTACCATTACAAAGCCTTATCTGGATCTTAGCAGCCTGTGAAGCATAAATTATTATCCCATTCCTTTCTTTTCTTTCGAATAGCTTTTTTTTTCTTTGAAATTCAAACATAATTTCCTCGCGCCATATTCGTTGCATGAGCGGGCATAAATGAGCCAACGTTTAAGCACTAATGGAAGACATCTTCCATGTAAAAGATTTATCTGCATTTAAGATACTCCTTGAATACTTTAATTTCTTATATATATATATATATATATATATATATATATATATATATATATATATATATATATATATATATATATATATAATATAATATATAATATATATATACGAGTGTCCCAAAACAACGTATACATTTTTTAAAACTTATAACAGGCGAACCCACTAACGGATTCAGATGATTTTTATTTCTTTTTATAGGTAAATTACAACTTCGAAATAATAGATAGTTTAATTTGTTTTAAACACGTAAGTGTTCGAAATGTCGACCATTGACATCAATGCACCACTGCGCTCTTTGATTCACTGATTGGCAGACTTCAACAAAAATGTTTGTAGGGATATTTCTACACGCT
The DNA here is from genome assembly GCA_023014485.1 of Bathynomus jamesi. Classification (NCBI taxonomy): domain Eukaryota; kingdom Metazoa; phylum Arthropoda; class Malacostraca; order Isopoda; family Cirolanidae; genus Bathynomus; species Bathynomus jamesi. The sequence goes on along the minus strand of JAJOZX010001544.1, from coordinate 783,342 downwards.
TCTTCAACTGTGCTCTTTAGTTGTTCAAGTGATGTATGTCCTTCTACTGTATACTTCATTTTCAAATGACCCCATAAAAAAAAGTCAAGTGGGTTCAAATCTGGTGAACGTGGTGGATACTCGATACTACCTCGTCGTCCGATCCACCGATAATGAAATGTTTCATCAAGGTAGTTCCTGACATCCTGATGGTAATGAGGAGGTGCTCCATCTTGTTGAAAGTAATGTCCTCATCTCCGTATAGCTGTCGAATTGCAGGAAAACATTTTCCCCGAAGCATGTTGAGGTAGCTATGGCCGGTAACTGTACCATCGAAAAAGAATGGACCACCAACCAACCTTTGGAAGAAAAACTACATCAGACAGTTATACCCGGTAATTTACATGTCGTTCCACATAAATGTGTGGATTTTCTTGTGACCAGTATGTGCAATTATGACGATTAATTATACCATTCAACTTAATGTAGCCTCATCAGACCACACAATTTTGTCCGCAAATTGGCCATCTTCTGTGTTTTTTACTCGAAACCATTCGCAAAACTGGATTCTGCGATCCTGATCATCCTCATTCAAGGCATGTAATAATCTCGGGATGTAAGATTTCCATTTAGCATTCTTCAGAATTCTGTGGACACTTGTCTTACTTTTCCCTGTTTCACGAGCACATTGTCTCACAGATTTTCTTGGTGATCGGTTGAATACCTGTAGCAATTCATCAGAAGTGTTAGCATCTGTTGATGTCTTTGGACGCCCAGTCGCTTGCTTGTACACATCATGCACAGTACAGTATACTTCAAATTTCTCACAGATACGTGAAATGGTAAGTCGAGTTGGAGGATTAGTTCCAAAATTGTCTCTCCACTGTTGTTGAACCTTTGATATCTTCTCAACTTTAAAATCGACTTTAGTATCCATTTTCGTTGCACAAATGATAAGCGCACACTTCCATTTTCCATGTTTACTGTAGGCAGGCAAGGCTATTACTAATTTCGATTTTGTATCTCCTTAGGCTAGCCAAGGCTGTTAACAATTTCGCTTTTGTATCTCCTTAGGCTATAGGCTATAAAAAGAAATAAAAATCATCTGAATCTGTTAGTGGGTTCTCCTGTTATAAATTTTTTAAAAATGTATACGTTGTTTTGGGACACTCGTATATATAATATATATATATATATATATATATAATATATATATATATATATATATATATTATATATATATATATATATATATATATATATATAATAAAGTTGTGTGTGATTCTGTCTGTCTGTTCGCTTGTTAATTTTTGGGTCTCTAAAAAGAGCTTAATTAATTAATTGGTTGGTTGGTTGGCTAGTTGGTTTTTAAAAAAGGATAATATTAGAAGGAAAAAAACTTGAGGGAATGATTTTGGATTTTGTCAGGTTAGGTTGGTTAAGAATAGACAGTAATTGGGGGGCCTACGTTCCCCAAATTACTGTCGGTTCAATTATTTGGTCAATAAAACTATAGAAAAAATACATATACCTAGCGTTGTAATTACTGGGCCCGGAGGCCCCAGCACCGTAATAAAACTATAGAAAAGAACGCAGCCATGAAAATCTTGAGCTTCACGTGTGTCAAGATTTGTGAAGCTTAAGATTTTCATGACTATAGTTTTATTGACCAAATAATTGAACCCCCAGTAATTGGGGGACCGCAAGCCCCCCAATTACTGGGGTATACGATGAAAATAAAAATCGATTTGAATTAAAATTTAATACAATCAGTATAATCAGCCCACCCCAAGCAAGTGCTGGGTATAACAGCTAGTTTTTTATATATGTAGGTGATGATGTCTCTCTATCTTTCTGTATGATGTTCTATGTTCTCTTACATGCCTGAACGGCAGAGTAATCTGCACCATTTTTAGTATACACTTTGAGGAAGAACCAGGAAAGGTATTAGTAACACACACCCGCCCCGCCCCGCCTAATCCCTCCTCCTAGGTTGTGTTTCGGCTTTTTCTGCTGAGAGAGAGAGAGAGAGAGAGAGAGAGAGAGAGAGAGAGAGAGTACGTTCTTTATGTGCAGTTTTAACCTCAGTAGTAATACTGGGTATAATACTTAGGTACTACTATACATACACATGGTACTAATGCATATTGTTATATGAAAATAGGTAACACCTATGTAAGGCAGCGTCCGCAGTTCAGTGGGCAACACTGAGGTCGAAGGCTCGACTCCCGATGGTGATGGCTAATAATAATCCAGGAGTTAGGGCAATGGGCAGCGTTCGTCTGGCCTGACCGCTGCACCAGTTCTGGCACCACACCCCCTTGAGTGATTATTAACATAGGCGTATGAGGCGGGGGGTCTGTGGGGCCGGCAGTGCCACCCCCCCCACCCCACCCCAGGACTAGGGAATTGAGCATTTTCAGGGCAGATTTTTCCTGATATTCCTTTGGTTTTTCTTTTACTTCTTGAGTTGAATTAATTACTTGCTACTATACTTGTAGTTAATTATTAAAACGTAAGTTGAGGACTTACTGAATTCTACAGGGTGTCCCATAAGTCCGGCATCATAGGAGAAATTCATATTTTTCTATTTCTACAAACCATAATTCATACGCTCGGATGCCACCATTCTGTTCAGTGACGAGGCTGTTTTTTATGGAAATGGTGAGGTTAATCGACAGAACACCCGCTACTGGTCTCAAAACAACCCTCACTGGTATACCTCTTCAAAGGAACAAGGTATATCTCGGGTGATGGTATGGTGTGGCATTTGGAAGGATCGCATCATAGGCCCCCTCTTTTTCGATGAACATGTCACTGGAGGCACCTACCTACGTATGCTCAAGGAAGAAGCATTTCCCAGTGTCTTGAACGAAGAAGGAAATTTCCCAACATGGTTCCAGCAAGACGGCGCTCCTGCGCATTACAGCACCCAAGTAAGGGAATGCCTGTACCAACAATTCCCTGGTCATTGGATAGGACGTCGAGTGCCTGTGGAATGGCCAGCTAGAAGACCGGATCTCACGCCACTAGATTTTTATCTCTGGGGCCACTTGAAAGCGCTGGTATACGCAGAGAAAATTAGGAGTGTTGAACATTTGCGGCAGCGCATTATTGGTGCATGTAACACCATTACTCCTGACATCATTCACCGTGTGCTTGCTGACTGGGTATCACGTCTGAATTTGTGTATTGAAAACAATGGTGGACATATTGAGCACGTTCTGTAAATAAAACTTTTGTTTTGTCGTTTTTTATTATTTTTCCTATGATGCCGGACTTATGGGACACCTTGTATATCAACTGCAATGCCGTAGTTCTGCTTGTCATTTAGAAATGTTGTAGCAAAATTTTATCTCATTTTTGTAAATTGTAATGTTTTTTATATAAAAAAGGCTTTAATATATATATCGTGGCCTGCGGATCACCGATTTGATGTGACTAAGAAAGTAGGCTTACTATAATTACTGAAAAAATATGAAGTTAGGGTCACCAATTTGGGCCTACCGCCCAAATAAACAATATTTAAATAGGAGAGAGAAATTACCTTGTTGTTTTGTGTTAGGAAAATAAATCAATTATAATTATTTGTTCACAGCGATTACGATTAACAGTTCAATAAAAGTATTCATAATAATTAACAATTATATAACGGCATTTATATTATGCTAAAGATGACTGAGTATTAGCAATAAGGAATGGTTATACAGACTAATTGTTAAGTAATACATTAATTTAGATAGGCTAATGAGATATGCAAAAGGGAACACAGAATAAATAATGAAGCCTATTGATAACCGAAATAATGCACGTACGGTTGGTACAATAAATGGATTAAGCCGTCAAGAATGAAATGCATAAAAGAGCACATAAACAATAGGATGCACGATAAGTAAATTATACGAATGATTACAATAACAGGGTGATACAAAATTACGATAGTGGTACGACACTTGAAATAGGCCTACTGCGGTCTTGATGAGTTAGTTTTCCGGTTGCTTGCGTACACTGGGATATATCCTAAACGCGACGCACGATTACACTGTGTAGGCTTCGTGTGAATTGCTTAAGACGAAGGCAAATGAAGCTTACCACAAATGAGGAATACTCTGGGGATTGAAGAGCTACTTGAAGGTTGACCGTATTGCGTTCGCCCTTGCTGACCTTGGAGACTGTAGACCTAGATGAAGGTTGACCGTATTGCGTTTGGCTGAAGGTGAACTTGGAGACTGTAGAGAGCCTGTTGGAATACTTTTTGAACAGGCGCCGATCGAGTTGTGGTGAAGGATGAGCGAAGAGCGAAATGGGTTTGTGGCTTGTAGCTTAATAGGAGGTTTACGGACCTGGGCCTCGAAGGGTGTTTCTGTAGTTAGGTTGGCCTTGCCGGCGAAAGGATGAATGTTGACAGCCGGTAGCGACTTGTGGTAAGAGGCCAACGGAACGCCTACAGCAGTGATGTTCTTTCTTGCAGGTTCGAATTGTAGAGTCGCCTCAAGTGTTGCTTCGTTCTTGTTCTTGTATAGTTGAAGTGTGACTTGGGACTGAGGCCGGCTGAGGTCGTGATGGCGCTACGTGGACCGAGTAGATTCACGAGGGCAAAGTAACGAGCGGAGTGAGAGCGAATTCAGGTGAACTCTGCCTTATATAGGCTCGTAAGACGCTAACCTTTCGCAGGACTTTTTGGGAAAACACAAGCGTCTTTTTGTTTCTGTTTCCTTGAATACCACGTGTGTTTTTCGCTTCCTGATGATTCTAAGATGTCTGCAACCGGCGGGGAAGAAGGAATTCCTCAGTCTATTTCTTTGTCTGCCCTTTACATATGTTACTCATACTCTAACCTGTGTTATTTTATGCTACACATAGTGCTTATGCGGAAATCAGGGCAAATTCCCCCCCCCCCAGTAAAGTGCTATTCCATATGCCTATGTTAATTAATACCTACGTATAATGTTACTTGAAACTGACAAATGTTCGTCATAGATTTCTTCCGTAGACTTTTTACCATCGTTGGTTTTGTTATGTTATAATGTTACAATGTTTCAGACCAACAAGAACCCAAGGATCCACTCATGGCTGGTGTACCAAACCGTGTTTGTAACCTCATATACAATAAAAACAACGTCTCTTTATCTAAACTATCGTACTAATTAAGCCTTCACATCAGCAAAAAACACATGCGCACATCCATTTAATCAAGGAATTCATAATCAACTTAAAATAAAATGTTTAGAAGGGAAAAATCTTTCTTTTGAAATTCATTTCTATTCGTGGGATCTCCACGTGTCTTTATGTTTTAAAACATTCGTAACCATGGTAACGCGTATATACTTATTTAATTATCTATTGTGCCGTTTAGCTAATGTAAGAAATTTTAATTACGGGTCTCTGCTTCTGCATTACGAGTGGCTGTCGTAAATCTGTTCCTTTGTAACTGGTTGTCAGAATATTAATTCAAATCAGGAGGAGACGTTGCCATGGTAACAACAGTTTAGTTAAAGTTTATGATTCTTCTACGTATAGCTTCTCTCTTCATTTTTACTACAGGGTGAGTCAAAAGTCTCCATACATAGGCAAAATGGTCATGATAAATAAATGATTATTTATTTTTTGTTTTTTTGCAGGTGATGTGCTGAGATGCCTTTGTCCCAAGAAGAGCGTACAGAGATCATTCTCCTGGCAGGATCAGGAAGCTGTCGCAAGGTTGCCGAGGATTTTAACAGGAGACACGCCCCCGGCACGCACATCACACACGACACCGTTGCCAAACTCATTGAGAACTTCAAGAAGACTGGAAGTGTTGCAGACCAACCGAGAAGTGGCCGTCCACGAACGGCCACCGATGAAGGCACAGCGACCATGGTGCTGGCAGCGTTCGCAAAGAGTCCCCAAAAAAGCACTCGACGGATGTCTGCAGAATGCGGTGTCAGCCAAAGGAGTATCGTCCGCTTTATGAAAGAGCACAGATGGCATCCATACAAAATGCAAATGTTGCAGTATCTTAGCGAAGACGACCCGGACAGGCGGCTGGAATTCTGTGAATGGGCAAGAACAAAAGTGGACGAAGACACGGAGTTCTCGGCTGGCATCCTATTTTCAGATGAAGCCAACTTTTATGTTCATGGGGAGGTTAATCGTCAAAACGTACGTTATTGGAGTGATGACAACCCGCACTGGATGAGTCCCTCAAAGACGCAAGGCGCTGGAAAAGTGATGGTGTGGTGCGGGATATGGGGCAACACAATTGTTGGCCCTTTTTTCACTGACACCAATCTGAATGTCGAAATGTATCTAAACATGCTGCAAGACACAGTCATGCCGTCCCTGCTGAACGAGGACGGGGGATTTCCAGCGTACTTTCAGCAAGACGGGGCGCCATCCCATTACGGTATCTGCGTGCGCCAGTGGCTGGATCAGCAGTTTCCGGGTCGCTGGATTGGCCGCCGTGGTCCCGTGGAGTGGCCTCCGAGGTCCCCAGACCTCACCCCCCTTGATTTTTACTTGTGGGGCACTTGAAGGCCATGGTGTACCAGGTGAAAATACAAAACACGGACCACCTAAAGGAACGCATTCGTGATGCATGTGCACGCATAACACCAGACGTGTTAACGCGCGTTTGCCATGACTGGGAGGAACGCACCTGTATGTGCATTCAGTGTAATGGTGCTCACATAGAGCATATTTTGTGACTTACAAGTGATTGCATAATAAAGTGACCATTTTGCCTATGTATGGAGACTTTTGACTCACCCTGTATAATGCTCATTTCTCATCACCAAACAAGAAAAAGGAACATTTTGAATGCTATCAAAAGGCAGTTCTTACTGCTTATAATTAAACGCGACCATACCATTCATACATTTCCTCTCTCTCTCTCTCTCTGTATATATATATATATATATATATATATATATATATATATATATATATATATACACACAGAGAGAGAGAGTTACAAAGAGTTACAAGGAAAAGAAGTACCTCAAAAGGCCTTGCGGCCCATACCGAGGGGGTACCAATGGCAACGGGTGCCAGGGAAAATTTTCTACACCCTCAAATAGTGTGCAAGATTTGGTCTAACCTTTTCTTGAACTGATCCACAGAAGAACTGTTCACAACTTCTGAAGGTAACCTGTTCCACGTGTCAGAGAGAGAGAGAGAGAGAGAGAGAGAGAGAGAGAGAGAGAGAGAGAGAGAGTTACAAGGAAAAGAAGTACCTCAAAAGGCCTTGCGGCCCATGCCGAGGAGGTACCAATGGCAACGGCGGGTGCCAGGGAAAATTTTCTACACATTCAAATAGTGTGCAAAATTTGGTCTAACCTTTTCTTGAAATGATCCACAGAGGAACTGTTCACAACTTCTGACGGTAAACTGTTCCACGTGTCACAGATCTTATACGTAAAGTAATTCCCACACGCATTAGTTCTAAACCATTTCAAATCCAACTTCCAACCATTGTTGCGAGTTGGGTTACCATTTAAACTAAACATGCTTCTAAAATCGACATCGCTGAACCCGCGTAAGAGCTTGAAAACCTCGATGAGTTGACCGCGCAGCCTCCGAGTTTCAGCGAAAACAAGTCCAGGGGGTGTAAGCGTCGATTGTAGCCCATATGACTAACGGAAGGGATTAACTTTGTGGCTGTCGCCTGCACTCGCTCCAGCCTCTCAATATCTTTCCTGAGGGTGGGCGCCCAGAACTGCACAGCATACTCCAGGTGTGGCCGAACGAGGGAATTGTACAGAGAGAGCACAATCTCCTTGTTCCGAAACTGAAATTGCCTCCTGATATAACTTAACAGCTTCTGGGCTTTCTCTTCCACCTCTACGCACTGTTTCGTAAACGTAAGGCCGCTGCTAATTAGCACACCCAAGTCCTTTTCCAAATCAGTCGCCTCGATATTACTCCCCAACATCGAGCAGTCCGACTTGGGATTGGCGTAGCCAATATGCATCACTTTGCATTTACCCAAGTTAAACGGCATTTGCCACTTTTCGGACCACTCTCCGATCCTACCTAGGTCCGCACGCAGTTGCTCGATCGCCTCCAGCGTCCCAACATTGGCCCCAAGCTTGGTGTCATCAGCGAATTCGGCGATCAGACTGACGATGCCACCGTCTATATCATTTATGTAAATGATAAACAACAGTGGCCCCAAAACGGAACCCTGAGGAACCCCGCTAGTGACCGAGGCCCAACCCGAACTAGCCCCTTTAATTACAACCCTCTGCCGCCTATTCTTCAGCCAGTTTTCAATCCACCTACCTATTTCCCCACCGATACCCAGCGCGCGCGCGCACTTTGGCCATTAGCCGGCGGTGAGGTACCTTATCAAAGGCTTTCTCAAAGTCGAGATAAAGTATATCAATCGCCCTACTCTTATCATACTCACTCAACATGACGTGGAAAAACTCGAGTAAGTTGGTGAGACATGACCTATGCCGTCTAAACCCATGTTGGGAGTCCCCAAGCAGCTTGTAGGAATCCAAATGGTCAACGATTCTATCCGCTATTATCCCCTCTAATAATTTACCTACAACTGAAGTGAGACTAATGGGACGATAGTTCCCTGGACTTTCGTGATCCCCTTTCTTAAAGATAGGGGTCACGTTGGGTTCCATCCATTCACCAGGCACCTGGCCCATCTCCAACGATTTGTTGAAGATTGTAGCCAGGTGGGGAGCCACCTGGTCGCGCACCTCCCGCAACACTCTGGGGAGAAACTGGTCTGGCCCAGGAGCCTTTAACGCGCTGTTTGTCTATTCTATCGGCAACGACTGTCGCGGTACATCGAACACTATCCAGGCCAGCACCTTCGTGCCTCACGCCTGGCTCGGGGATGATGCGGGTGTCCTCCCTGGTGAACACTCCCGCAAAGTACTCATTAAGCACATTGGCGATGTCCGCGTCGGAGGTCCGCAGAACGCCGCTTCGGCTTTCTACTATTAACATAACTGAAGAACTCCTTAGGGTTCCTCTTGCAAAGGCTTGCCACCCGTAGTTCTTCGTTACGTTTCGCTGGCCTAACCTTCGCCTTCACTTCCCTACACAGGCGGACATACGCTTCAGTGTTCTTATGGGAACGATTGGCCTTCGCCCTCCTATACGCTACTTTCCTATTTCGGATAGCCGAAGCGATGTCACGATTGAACCACTTAGGCTGCCTTGAAGCAGGGGTGACCGGTTTTGAGGGTATGGCAGCAGACTGCAGCACCATAAACTCGTCCCGGAATGCACTCCACACACCCTCAACATCGCCGCCGACCTCTAACCCCATCTCACCTACGCTATCCCGGAGGCTAACAACGTCCGCCCGCCGGAGATCGAGCTTACTGCCTCTCGAGTTACTACGCTTCACCCGAGGGACGCACACACGGAACCTAATCAGACTGTGATCACTCCCGCCCAATGATTCGTCAACGGTGAGACCAGTGACGAGGTTGTCTTCAGTCGTGAATACTAAGTCTAGAACGCTTTCGCCTCATGTAGGCTCATTGACCCACTGAGTGAGGAAGCTCTCAACAGCAAAGTCAACTAGCCTCCTCCCTTCAGCATCAGCAGTCCTGTCTTCCCACTTTATGCCGCGACAGTTGAAGTCTCCTAAAACTACACACACCCTATCCCCTAGCAGGCTACGGAGTTAGGTGTACAGGGCTGTATCCTCCTCGAGGAGGAGATGCGGAGGTCTGTACACCAAGATTAACCTATAGTTCGTCCCTCCCACGTTCAGATCGACGCCAAGCAGCTTCCGTTCCGATCGGAACTGGCAGTCAACCGGACTTAACGTGTCCCTCACGTATATTAGTACCCCTCCCCCGTCCCCACGGGTGCGGTCTTTGCGGAACATTCTATACCCGGGAATTTCGAACTCCCCAACGTAGTCCCTACGATCAGTATGAATCCAGGATTCGGTGATAGCAACGATATCCTGGTATTCTGATGCTAAGAGCGCCCGTAGCTCGCAAAACTTATTCCTAATCGACCTAGCATTAAAAAGCATTGCACGGAGGGAGCCTTCCCTATTCTGACCGCCCCCTAGCACGACCCGTTTCCCGAACAGCCAGGGTTGTCGGGAGTTGAAGAACCCCTCACCAATGAGGGGGCAACTTCCGCAGGAGCCTGAGCCCCCTTCAACGTGGAAGGAGGGTCACCCACCTGTACCTGGACGCACCCTTCAGTTGAAGGTACGTCCGCCACCGGCTCATCATCATCTCTCCCCGGTGGGGGCCCGTCATCTCTCCCCGGACTCGACCTCACCATTCTGTATAGGTCGAAGGGGTCAATAAACCTCACGCCCAGCGGGACGCACAAGTCTTGCACCCTCTCGTTGATGCCAATGACCTTACTGAGCGCGTGGTCACTGGCATTCATCCGCGGTAAAATACCCATTAACATTCCCCTGTCTGTCTTCAGTTTTAGATCATCCGCAAGAGACATGATCTCGGTGATGATCCCTTCTGTAAGACCTACCCTACCGCCTTTGAGGAACAGGTCGTTGCTACCAGCGTGGATAACGATCGCAGTCCTCCGACCAGCCACGCGCATCTTCTCTTCCTCCTTCCTTAAGTGCGCCGTTCCCCGCCCAGGTAAGCACATTACCTTCCTCCCGTCCCGGTTTGCAGAAGCAAAGTACTTCTCTGGCCCCTGATCTGCGAGTCCCCAATCAAAACGGTGTCTTCCTCCTTTGAGCACAGAAGACTAAAGCGGTTGGAGGTCCTGACGCCCAGAGAGAGAGAGAGAGAGAGAGAGAGAGAGAGAGAGAGAGAGTTACAAGGAGTTACAAGGAAAAGAAGTACCTCAAAAGGCCTTGCGGCCCATACCGAGGAGGTACCAATGGCAACGGGTGCCAGGGAAAATTTTCTACACACTCAAATAGTGTGCAAGATTTGGTCTAACCTTTTCTTGAACTAATCCACCGAGGAACTATTCCTGTTATTAAAAGTTTATTTTTCTTTCAACTATCCTAGCAGTAGTAGAAAACTGGATAGAAAAGTAGAAGGCTCTCTCCCCACCCTCCGCTCCCTCCCTGCCAGAGGCAGGTACGGAAAAAGGTTGAAGAAAATACCTTGACCCTGGAAAAGTAGCCAAGGAAATTTTACAGGAAAGTGGAGAATATATAAATAGCTCTATATTTACCTTGCTCACAGAGACACCGTGCAAGCGAACTCCTGCAGAGTTTTTCTTATGTTTTAATCTTAAACTATCAACGTGTTAAAATAATTCCCACATATACTAGTCCTAAATCATTTCAAATCCAACTTCTAACCATTGTTGCGAGTTGGGTTATCATTTGAACTAAACATGCTTCTAACATCGACATCTTTGAACCCGCGTCACATAAGCGTCGATTGTAGCCCATATGCCTAACGAAAGGGACTAACTTTGTGGCATTTTTCGCCAGTTTCCAATCCACCTACCTACTTCCCACCAATACCCAGCGCGCGCACTTCGGCCATTAGCCGGCGGTGAGGTACCTTATCAAAGGCCTTCTAATCAATCGCCCTACTCTTATCATACTCACTCAACATGACGTAGAAAAACTCGAGCATGATGGTGAGACACGACCTATGCCGTCTAAACCCATGCTGGAGTCCCCAAGTAGCTTGTAGGAATCCAATGGTCAACAATCCTACTCGCTATTATCCCCTCTAAATATTTACCTACAACTGAAGTTAAATGGTGTTATTTATAGAGGTTCCAAGCCTCTCTTCCCACGCATGAGATAGCAGTAGCGTCCTAATCGTAACAGTAGAGAAAAAGACAATACTAAAAGTTTTTCTTTTTTTTTGCAGTCAGAGGAGAACATCCCTAACCTAAGCTAAAAGGACAGAGTGGGATGGGAAGGGGTCCTAGTAACCCACGGGACAGGTTTGTACAACAGACTTCACCCGCCCTCCCGAAAGAGAGAGAACCTAAAGAATTGGCAGCCAATTTCTCTAGAATCCCACGACTCGGGACCGGAGGGCTGTCACACCCCAAGTATAAAGTTTACAACACGCAGAAGGAACGTGCATAACCTTTATACCCCCCTGCGGAGAGAGAGAGAGAGAGAGGAGAGAGAGAGAGAGAGAGAGGAGAGAGAGAGAGAGAGAGAGAGAGGAGAGAGAGGTGAATGATGTCAGGAGTAATGGTGTTACATGCCCCAATAATGCGCTGCCGCAAATGTTCAACACTCCTAATTTTCTCTGCGTATACCAGCGCTTTCAAGTGGCCCCAGAGATAAAAATCTAGTGGCGTGAGATCCGGGCTTCTAGCTGGCCATTCCACAGGCCCTCGACGTCCTATCCAATGACCAGGGAATTGTTGCTACAGGTATTCCCTTACTTGGGTGCTGTAATGCGCAGGAGCGCCGTCTTGCTGGAACCATGTTGGGAAATTTCCTTCTTCGTTCAAGACACTGGGAAATGCTTCTTCCTTGAGCATACGTAGGTAGGTGCCTCCAGTGACATGTTCATCGAAAAAGAGGGGGCCTATGATGCGATCCTTCCAAATGCCACACCATACCATCACCCGAGATACACCTGGTTCCTTTGAAGAGGTATACCAGTGAGGGTTGTTTTCAGACCAGTAGCGGGTGTTCTGTCGATTTACCTCACCATTTCCATAAAAAACAGCCTCGTCACTGAACAGAATGGTGGACGGGAAATTGGCATCCCGAGCATATGAATTATAGTTTGTAGAAATAGAAAAACATGAATTTCTCCTATGATGCCGGACGTATGGGACACCCTGTGTGTGTATATATATATATATATATATATAACCTCAGTTAATAACGACATTAAAAAAAGAAATGATATTTAAACCCTTGAAACTCCTTATCTACAGTGACATTCCCCATTTGTATAAAAGTATAAACTTAAAAAAAAAAAAATTCTAAATTAACGGAAAAAGTGAAGATTTAAAAGTATTAAAAGTATTGAAAGCATTAAAGTAATAAAAGTGATGAGGGCAAGTTTAAATTGACCCTAATTAGTAATTGATATTTTTTTTAGGTTGCATTAGAGTGGCTAATTAAAATCCAATAAAAAGGCAATGCACTGGGCTTCCAAGAGTTATAATATACATATATACTGTATACACACACGAGCTATATATATAAATATGGTGGCCCAAAAGTCAGGACACGGATGAGAAACTGATTGACTGGACGATGAGGTCCTGTTGAATGGCCTCCTAAGTCACCAGATTTAACGGGCCTTGATTTCTTTTTGTGGGGTCATTTGAAATCCGTCGTTTATAATGGGTCTCAGTTTGAGCATTTATTAGGAATAAATCAATATAATGCGTGAAACAGGTATTTCCCCTGTGTTCTGGCCTTTAGGCTACCATATATATATATATATATATATATATAATATATATGATGCATAAAACCACGAAGGAAAGGAACACAAAATCGTGCTCAAGCGCTTTCGTCTAATGACATCCTCAGGAACACTGAAGTACATAAAAGGGTTACAGCCTATATATAGGTTACAGAAAGAGAAAAAAATAAAATAAAATAAATAACATACATATATATATATATATATATATATATATATAAGTTAACTTATATATATGCAATAACGAAGAAGTAAAAAATTGAATAATGCACGTACTGAAACTAACGATAGATTGATCAGTTTTGACGTTTGTTCATTGTTTACAAAAGTGCCGATTGACGATATGCTTGACTTTCTCTCCCAAGAATTACATAAGTATGACCTGCCACTACCTTCACACATTGTTTTGGAACTTATTAAGCTTTGCATCAAAGACTGTAAATTCACTTTCAATAACGAGTATTATCAACAAGTTTTTGGGATGGCCATGGGCAACCCCTTATCGCCCCTCCTCTCCAATATTTATATGGAGTTTTTCGAAATTACTTACATTCCGAGAATCCTGGGGGTTGGCATCCCTTGGTTGCGGTACGTCGACGATATTTTGTGTATCTGGCCCATGAATCGTGACCTGGATAACTTCCTCTTTCAGTTAAATGATCAAGTCCCCTCCATTAAGTTTACTTTAGAAGTGGAACAAGACAATTCAATCCCATTTTTGGATGTTCGTGTACATAGGGAAAGCCCAGTTTTTAAGTTTAGTATCTATCGAAAAACAACAAACAATTTGTCCTACGTACACTTTTACTCGGGACATGACACCCCCACTAAGAAGGCCATTTTTTCATCAATGTTTCTCCGCGCCCTTAGGATCGCCAGTCCGGAATACATCGATGCCGAATTGGAAAAAATCAACGGTATTGGAAGTGATCTGTGTTATCCATCTGCGTTTATGGAATCTTGTCTCAACAAGGCAAAACGAACTTTCTATCGTGTCAATAATAACACTCGTACTTTGTCAAAAAATATTTTAGTACTTCCATTTTTCCCGGGCTTTTTAGGCATTGCTAATGTACTTAAACTTTTGGATATTAATGTAGTATTTTCATATAACAATATTGTGAAAAATATCATAGTAAAAAATAGCCCTACCAATAATTCAGGCATTATCTATAAAATTGGTTGTAAACAATGTGATTCCTTTTACATAGGTCAGACGGGAAAGGATTTGCACACACGTATAAAACAGCATCAATATTCCGTTAGAACAGGACAGTTGTCCAGTGCCCTTTTTGTCCATTTGTCAGTTATCCCACTGTATTGATTGGAATAATGCTTCAGTTTTATTCCACTCTTGCAACATTGTTAATAGAAATATTCTTGAGTCTGCCATTATCCAACTTTCAAATAACTTCAACATAAGCAAAGGTCTTTTTCAACTCGATCCTATTGTTTTGAATTCCTTCAAAACAGATTTAGATAAGAAGGGTAGAACGCTAAATCTTTGGTAAACTTGTATGCTACTTTATTAACTTTTAATTTTCATTTTATTTTATATATATCGAAACTTGACCATAAAAGGCAGTGTGTTAAAACCCGGGCAGATTTCCAGTATAAATTTGTATTTTTGTAATTCATTTGATCTTGTGCTAAAAATCGATATTTTTCCTGACAAATCTGTATGCCTCTCTGATAATCCTTTAATTATAAATTTTTATTTTTACTTCTTCGTTTATTGCATATATATATATATATATATATATATATATATATATGTATTATTTATTTTATTTTTTTTTTTCTCTTTCTGTAACCTATATATAGGCTGTAACCCTTTTATGTACTTCAGTGTTCCTGAGGATGTCATTAGACGAAAGCGCTTGAGCACGATTTTGTGTTTCCTTTCCTTCGTGGTTTTATTCATCATAAATATTTTTCACGTGTTACTTTCGTGAAATAATTTTCATATATATATATATATATATATATATATATATATATAGGGTGTTCAGAAAGTCGCACTACACTTGGCCAGCGGCAAATAAACAAATAACCATTACCATAACGCGGTAATGGTCTGAAATTTATTTTCTAGCTGTAGTGCGACCTTTTGAACACTGTGTGTGTGTTTGTGTGTGTCTGTGTGTGTGTGTTTGTGTGTGTTTATATATATATATATATATATATATATATATATATATATATATATATATGTCTGAAATTAGAATCTTTTTCCAAAGATGTTTTTTTCTGTCCTATCCGGGCTCAAATCTGGGAAGGCGTATGATGCTGATGGTATCCCTTTTGTTGTTGACAAAAACTGCCCTTCTGTGCTCACACCTTGCCTTGGCAAACTCTTTAGTCTTTGTCTTTCATCTGGCACTTTTCCTTCCTGATGAAAGTTCGCTTTCATTCAGCCTGTCCCAAAAAAGGGTGACCACTTTCAACCCTCCAACTATCATCCAATTGCTTTGATTTCTTGGCTTTCTAAAGTTTTTTAATTTATCTTTAATAAGAAGATTCTTAAACACCTCTCTTCTCACAATCTTTTTTTAGATCGGCAGTATGGGTTCCGCGAGGGACGCTCTACTGACGATCTTCTTGCGTATCTCTCTGACTCCTGGTCATCCTCCTTTCGGGATTTCGGTGAAACTTTTGCTATTGCTGCTAGACATATCAAAAGCTTTTGATAGAGTCTGGCACAAATCTTTGATTTCCAAACTGCCTTCCTTCGGTTTCTATCCTTCTATCTTGTCCTTCATTTCTGATTTCCTTTCTGGACGATCTATAGCTGCGGTAGTAGATGGCCACTGTTCTTCTACAGAGTGTGTATAAAGTAACGTAAATGAAGAAACAAAATCTAATTTGAATTGGTTTAAACGTTTCAACTTGTTTTTTAACTTGTAAAAACATTTTCAACACCTCTTATAAACCTTACTATCGAATATACAGTTGTTATAAAGTATATTTAATAAATATTACTTGCCCATGTTCACTTGCGTTAATATAATTCAAATCGGATGTGTCTCTTCACTTGCGTTACTTTATACACACCCGGTACTAAAGCTATTAATAGTGATATTTCTCAGGGCTCTGTTTTGTCACCCACTCTTTTACTTTTATTTATTAATGACTTTTCAATTCGCAATTCCTGTCCTATTCGCTGCAATGCCGATGATTCCACTCTTCCCTTCTCCACCCGCTTCCCAAAGCGTCCCTCTCAACAGTCACTCCATGATTCGCGTTGGACGGCTCTGGGACACCTGACCTCTGATCTTTCTACTATCTCTGATTGGGGCAGAGAAAACCTTGTGGCTTTCAATACCTCAAAAACTCAGTTCCTTCATTTCTCTACTCGTCACAATCTTCCATACGACTATCCCATTACCTTCAACAATATACAATTCAATCCTTCCTCTTCTCTTAACATTCTTGGCGTTTCCTTTTCTCGTGATCTTTCCTGGAAAGATCACATATACTTTTTTCTAAAACAGCTTCTCAGAGATTAGGTGTGCGGTACCGCCTCCGCAGTTTCTTCACCCCCACTCAATTGCTGGCTTTGTACAGGGGTCTTGTCCGCCCCTGTATGGGGTACGTTTCTCATGTGGTGGTTCAACCCGCAGAGCTCTTCTTGACCAGGTGGAATCAGAGGCTTTTCGTCTCATCAATTCCCCACCTCTTACTCAGTCTTCAATCGCTCTCTCTTCGCCGCAATGTTGCCTCACACTCTCTTTACTATCGCTATTATAACGGACACTGCTCTTCTCAACTCCCTAACTGCGTGCCTCCTCCTTCAAGGAGAGCACGCAGTATCAGACTTTCGACACATTCTCATTCCTTTCCTGTCAAACTTTCTAACGCAAGGGTTAATCGGTATTTTCAATCTTTCATCTACTCAACCGGTCAACTCTAGAGCAATCTTCCTGAATCCATCTTTCTCCCTGTCTATGACCTTCAATCTTTCACACGCAGTGTCCAGGCATCTCGAAAACCTTGGACCTTGATTTTGGCTCTCTTCTTCCTCTATGGGAGGGCCGTTTTTGCGGCATTCGCTCTTGGCCCTTCCTTCCTGCATAAAAAACTGCATATATATATATATATATATATATATATATATATATATATATATATATCAGTGATGTAGGCGAGACCACCAAGTCCGAGACTGAGACCGAGACCGAGACCTGATCCTGTGAGACCAAGATCGAGACCGAGATCAAAGGTTCGAGATCGAGATCTACCTTCCGAGATCGAGACCCTTAAAATTCGAGACCGAGATCGAGATCGAGACCAAGCTCATGCCCTTTCAATTTGTTTTACACTTTTACACTACTTGGAAATGTGAAGGGTTGTCGAGTTATTCTATGCTTTATTGAATTTATCGGTACTGTTTTCTTTATGCTGTATTTTTTGCATTATTTTTGTGTGAAGCATTTTATTTTTTCAAATACATATTGGATGGGAGGATAATCGTTTTTATCACACGACAGAGGTTGACACGCCGTTTGGAAACACTAAGTGGCCTTATAATATATACTTATATATATAATATATATATAATTCTCTATTTAGTGTTTCCATTTTCAATAAAATTAATCTGACGGGGGCGGTAGGGGGGGGAAATTTTTTTTGTAGCGTTAACCTAAAAAAATCCAGACCCACACACCCCAGCAAGACAAACGTGGCAACTCAAAACAGGGTGACTGATTAGTGAATACCTAGAGTCCCTTACTTTTACAAACTTTCATAAACATTCTGAATTGTGTCTGTTCAACCAAGCCACCATCATGAGTATGCCAATAACATGTATTTTTCATTACAGTCTCGAGAGGTCTCGAAAGGTCTCGGGGAGAAAAACCGAGACCGCGTCTGTCGAGACCGAGATCGAGACCGAGATCTAAATAGCGGAGACCGAGATCGAGATCGAGATCTGCAAATTGGGTCTCGAGATCGGTCTCGAGACCTACATCACTGATATATATATATAAAGTTTTTAGGGAAAGCAAAGGATATGTTGATCAAGTGTTTGTGGTGATGCAGCTGAATGAGAAACAAACTGATAAAATTGAAAATGTGTGCATGGTACTTATGGATTTGGAGAAAGACTATGATTAAGTGAATAGATCTGCTTCGTGGCAAGTGCTTAGCATGTATGGTCTCAGTAGTAAGTTGTTGAATGTTCAATAACAGTGAATTTTTTATGCGAGTGGTAGCATTTGTGTATAAGAGTTAAGGTGAGTTGGGTGATTTGTTCAGTATTAATGGCTGTTTAATGCGTATACACTCTATATGGATGGAGTAATGCGTGAGATGAAAGCTGAAAGCAAGAATGTTTGAAAGACGAATAATCCTGAAATTGGAAGAGAATGAGCGGCGGCTGTCGCGTCTGACGCGGTGCTTCCGGGTGACTCAGAGAATGAATTAAGGAGAACAGTGACAAGTAGTTTTGTTGACGTACTCGTATGTGAGCTAGAAATCTGTACGGGCCTACTTTTTCAGGCCCGGCCCGGCCCGTAACCATAAGGTTTGGGTCCGGCCAGTTATATTGTTTTTATTCTTACGTTCTAAGAATTTTATAAAACATGTACCCGGCTCGGCCCGACCGCATCTGACACTGTGTCACCGGCCTATAACACTATGCCATTTATCGTATTACCGGTGTAGGTGCATGACTATCGGAATCGTGTATTATGACAAGCAGCAACTATAAAACTAATGTAAACAATATTTTTTTTAATTTACAAATATTTCAAATTATTTTTTATCATTCACTACACATTTGAAAAAAGTTGAAGCCTGTATCCATCCAGGCCCGGAGCCAAACACTATATTTTCAGCCCATACCCGGCTCGTGTCCGTCATGCTTTCAACAAGCCCGCCCACACCCGGTCCATGGGCCGGGGCGGGCACGGGGTTACGGTCCTACCCGTACCCGTGCAGACCTCTAATGTGAAAGGACAATATTGAAAGTGAATGTAAATAAAAGTAAGGTTCTTATCGCTGAGAAAAGAGGAGGGTCAGCATGTAATATTGTGGTGAATGGAGAAAGTTTAGAGATTGTGAAAGAATTTAAATATTTAGAGTATTTGAATGACAAAACAAGTACAAGTACGGGGTGTCAGGAAATGATTGCCCCCCCCCCCTGCAGAGCAAAAACTAGAAGAGATAGATAAAAACCGGCGAGACCACTTGAAAGAGCGTTAAAATCTGAATAAAAACCATTATATTCTATTCCTGTGATTTTAATTCTTACCATTTTTTTCCCCGCAGAAACCATGGCATCATCTATTTTGAACGATTCAGAGAAAAAGCGAGTTCTTGACCGCATTCGAGCTGTCACATTTCGTGAAGCAAAGGAAGCTGGTGCAACTTTTATAACTCGACACTGGGTGGCTGAGAGATTAAAAAGATCAGAAGACTTTGTCAAAAGGAATTGGAATAAGAATCCTGAAGATTGTGAAACAGAATTTCGAGGAGGAAGACCGGAGAAATTATCTCAAGAATCGAAAGACATTGTGCTTGCTGCATCACGGCGCCGAAAGAAGAGCTGCTCTGAGGTAGCGAAAGAGATACTTATCCGTCGTGGTAAAATAGTCAATCGGCAACTTGTGCATCAATTTCGAGTTCGCCAAGGCTTGAGTGCTTGGCATGAAATAGCTAAGCCACGGAAGAGTGATCTTAATATTGAAGATCGGCTATGGTTTTGTGATTATCTTGAGGAATGGACGGAAGACGATTTCCTTCACTTGGTTGTCAGCGATGAATTCTTCGTTTATGTCTCCAGAAAACCAAATCTTCAGAATGATCGGGTTTGGGCAACAACTCCTGATGAAGTCCCAGACGACCAGAAGTATCGAGAAATAGTAAAAAATCCAGCATGTGTGGGTGTTTTCATTATGTTCTCTATTCGGAAGCTCATCTGGGTTATCAAACCAAGAGGAACCAGTTGGGATGGGCCTTATTTTCGAAATGTAATTTTAGCCCAACATGTAATTCCGTTTTGAAAGACCCCGAGTGTGTTTTGGATGTTGAACAGGCAACCTTTCTTCACGAAAAGCCCCCTGTATGAAAGCACTTGCGACTCAACAACTGCTTAAGGACAATAACATTGATTTTTTCGGAAATAATGAATGGCCTGGCAATTCTCCCGATCTTAATGTCTGTGAACATGTCGGATCCATCATGAAGGATCGGGTGGAGTCCTTAATGCTGGAACAACCCATTCAGAATCGGTATTCAACAGAAATTATGACTGCAAAGATCAACGAAGTCCTTGAAGAAATGAGTCATGATACCGATCTCTTTGAGACACTTCTGGGATCATACCCCCGTCGATTAATGGCCGTCAGAGCTGCAAATGGGGGCAACACCCGATATTAAAACAAGTGTTTTTTATTCAAAATTAAACGCTCTTTCGCGTGGTTTTGTGTTTTTTTCTATTCCTTTCAGTTTCTTCTGTACAGGGGGGGGGGCAATAATTTCCTGACACCCTTTACATTGGAAGATGAAAGGAGAGTGAAGTAGGGTAAACGAGTCATGGGCACGTTAAAAGCCTTGGTAGGGAAGAAGTGCTATATGATAGAGGGCAGCAAGAAGTTTACACGAAGGTGTATTGGTGCCAACACTGACGTTGAGACGCTCGTTTGGCATGATAGTTCGATAGTTCATTGTCAAAAGTGAAAGCAGTTGAGAAGAATAATTTAAGAAGTATGATTGCTGTAAAACGGACTGACCGCGTGAAAAATGAGGATGGTCGGAAAAAGGTGTGGAGTAAAAAAGTTACTGGCGAAGAGAATGGACGATAGTATGATATATACGTTTTAGGGAAGGCGGAGTGAGGAGAATGAATAATAACAGAAATATGAAAAACAGATGTATAAAATTGAGTGTATAGGTGTGAGAAGTAGGGCAAGGCCGCCTAAAAGATAGAAAATGTAATTAGTAAGTGTGAATAAACGTGAAGTTGATATGAATGTGGAATAAGAGTTAACGAGAAACAGAGAAGAATGGAAGAAATTTATGAGGTGTGCAAATGGAGACGTTTGTCTCTTATGATTTACAACTAGAGGGATACTAAAAGCACTGTCATGAAAGGTAACACTAAATCCCCGGGGTTGGGGAGGTACAGGTACCCTATTCCCAGCGGTGATCCCACTGCATATTTGCGAGCGTAATTGACTGAGTGTTTTAGTCCCGCTTTCAAGCGTTGTGTCAACCTCATGGAGAATGGGAAACAGGTTTTTATATAATATATGCATGTATTTATTTAAGTAAGTATGCACATGCATGTAAGGTGTACGTACGTACGTATGTATGTATATGCACCGTTGAGCCACTAACAAAAATAGGAAAGTGGCGTTGTTATGGAAAATAATTTGGTGAAAATCAAACAAAAACCAATCTTTGTTTGTTATTTCAGACGAATTAATGAAATTGCCGTTTTTATTGATTATTTATTAGTTTTGTTATTCAAAAATAGCGTTTGTGAGGAAGCGGTTCAAGGATGTAAAAAGGCTTTACCTCTGCTTTTATGTGCTGTTATTCCATTATGCTGTACCATTATACTCGAAACTCGCCCTCAGTAGATTTGGTTTACTCTCGAATGAAGAAGTAATGCCATTTATTTATTTATTTGTTTGTTTGATGAGAGAGAGAGAGAGAGAGAGAGAGAGAGAGAGAGAGAGAGAGAGAGAGAGAGAGAGAGAGATGAGTGGAAGTTCTTCCTCCTTCCTGAAAGAGAACTTCACTCGAACTGTCACATTTAATTCCTTCCTCATTTCGATGCACGAATTTATAATGCTTTGAAGTCATGTCATATATACAGTATATACTCTATATATAAATTTTATATATATATACACACACATATTATATATTATATATATATATATAATAATATATATATATATATATATTGTGTGTGTGTGTGTGTGTGTGGTGTAATTTTCTTAGAGGGTGTAAGAAAGTTGTTCCAGTCGAAGAAATTATTGTGATCAGAATCGGAGATATGTAATAAATCAGTCATGAGGGCGGGAAACTGGGACAGCGCTTAGGCCAACTAATGCAGCCCATTGTTCTAACTCCTGTATTATTATTAGCCAGTATCATCTAGAGTCGGACCCCCGACCACAGCGTCTTCACTTCGCTTATAAGGAAATGATGTTACTTTACAACCTTACAAAGGTTCCGCGCGATGATTCCTCATTTCGCGAAAGTGAAGCTTGTCGCCTCTCCTCTCGAGTTGGCCTGGTGAAGTAGTGAGTTGGTTTCTTGTGCTCTCCACCTCACATAGCCAGGTACGCCCGGCTCATCGGGATTGTTCTTAGCCAGGTGTCTAATCTTCTTTTGAAGATGTCCACTGAAACTCTCTTCGTGTTTCTTCGGTCTTTCAACAGCTGATTAAACAGTTTTGGTCCTCTCACAACAAAATTATTTTCTTTCAGGGTTAACGATGTTCCCTGTCTCGCCTTTAATTTGGGAATACGACACAGTCTACCGTTTCTACTTTCCACCGTTGTTTGGGGAGTTACAGGGTTCAGAGTAAGATTAGGGACTAGATTCTCCATTATTTTCAAAGTGTAAATAATGGAGTATCTCTCTCTTTTCTCCTTTCCAGTGAATATAGGTCTAGTTCGCGTAACCTTTCCAGTAATTTAGTTCTTTGCACCCGTTGATCTTGGCTGTGAAGCTTCTTTGGATCCCTTCCAACTGTCTAATGTCTTCTTTTTTATATGGGCATGTTAGGACCGAGCAGTATTCCAATTTGGGTATAATCAGGGTTTTCAGTAGAGGAATCATTACATTCCTATTCCTTCGTTTAAAGGTTCTCAATATGTGCCCAGTTATTCTCTTTGTTCTGTTTACTGCTATCTTAGTTTGTGTTTCAAATTTCGCATCATCTGTCATTACAACCCCTAAATCTTTTGCTCTAGAATTTCTCTGAATTTCCTGTCCATTTGGGGTATATATTCCAGGGATTTTGGGTCTTCTCTTTTTCCGTACCGTAACAGCTGAAATTTCTCGGTGTTAAACTTCATATTGTTGTCTTTCGTCCACTTGTAGGTTCTGTTTATGTCGGTTTGTAGAGATCCTATATCTTCTGGGTTTCTTATTTTTCTAGTGATCTTTGTGTCATCAGCAAAGGATGTTACTGTGCTGTCTCTGGTAACATCCTCATCTATGTCAGTTAGCATGATTATGAAGGGTTGTAGAGCTAATACTGTTCCTTGTGGTACTGAGCTGAGGACCTCTGATTCCGATGAAGATACTCCTTGTACTGTAACGACTTGCCGCCGCTCACTAACGAAATTATATATCCATTTCCCTACTTTTCCTGTTATTCCCATATATTTCAGTTTATGTATTATGATTCCATGGTCACACTTGTCGAACGCTTTAGCAAAGTTTGTGTATAGTACATCATGGTTTTCATTACTTTCAAGTGCATCAATAATGTTGTTGTAGTGTTCCATTAGTTGTGATAGGCATGATCTGCCTGACCGAAACCCATGTTGGTTATCAGTGAATTTTTTCCGAGTTTCCAAAAAGTCATAGATTTTCTCTCTAAACTATTCTTTCAAATATTTTAGTGAGATGAGATGTAAGCGACACTGGCCTATAGATTTTGGCCTCGGATCGATCTCCTCCTTTATAGAGTATATTGGGACTATGTTCGCGCTCTTCAGGATGCCCGGTATTTCTCGTGTCTAGTGATCGTCTCCATATCCAGTATAGGGGCTTAGCGATTGCATTCTTGCAGTTTTTGATCAGTGTGGCATTCCATTTATCCGGTCATGCCGCTGAGTGTTTTTTAGTTTCCCTAGAGCTTGTGTAATATCATCTGTCGTAAAGACGAAGTCTGTTATACTTTCCCCTTGTAGTTCTTCTTCAAAGAACGTGTTTCTATCGCATATCATTTGTCAGTTTTTGGGATACTGAAAGATGATTCGTACTGAACTCTTAATATTTCAGATACTTCTGTTAGATCATCAGATAAAGCACTGTTCTCTTTTTTAAAGGTCCGATAGTCGCTTGGTTTTTCGACTTTCTTTTTGCGAAATTATAGAAGTACTTTGAGTTAGCCTTTATCACTTCTATAGCGTCGTCGTCGTCTTTTTCTGTATGCTTCTCAATTAGTTCCTGTATGACGTCATCGATACTTTGCAGTTTATCATTTAATGTTTTTCTGATGTTATCTTTACAGTTACTTAATTTTGCAGTCACTCTTTTTCTCTTTCGAAACAATGCCCTCTTTTGTCTCTCGAACCTGCTTCTCTTTGTTGTATTTTTGGGACATGTTTTTCAACAATTTCTAACGTCTTCTCTAACGTCATTAGTATCTCCTCCGTTGTCTTGGCCTCGAAAATGGTTTTCCAGTCTATTACTTCCATGCTGGATATAACATCTGGAGTGAAAATTAAAAATTTCGAATTTGTTTCTTTCTGTTGTGCGTGTTCTTTCCTTTCCTGTTGCCTTTATATTAGTTGTTATTTCAAGGATGTTGTGTGTCCGATATCATAGTTGGGGATAGTTCTACATTATCAATTAGATTACTGTTGTTTGTGAATACCAAATCTAGGCAGTTATTTTTTCTTGTGTTTTCTGTTATTTCTTGCGTTAACATAAATTCATCAGCTAGAGCGAGTAGCATTTTACCTGCTTCTGGTCTTCTCGTGTGCCCCCTTGTTCTGGTGTATACAAATATTTTTTTCCTATCCTTTTATATTTCCTGAATGGGAAATTAAAATCACCACAGAAAAAAATTTTGGGGTTGGAGAGTGTAGATCTTTTACCCAGTTCTTACCTCTGTAATGGAATCTGAAAATTTTGAGGTTGGTGTGTTTGGGGGTCTGTATATTACAATTAGTACCATATTTAATTTTTCAACTTTTGCTGCTACACATTCTACGTAGCTGCTTGAGGTACTTATAGTCATTTCTACCATACATATGCCTTTCGCGTGTGTAAATAGCACATCCTCCTTCGTCTCACTGTTCTGTTGGCTTGGAGGATGTTATAATTGTCAATTTGTATTACTTTTTTGTCAATACAGGACTCACAATTTTCACAGTTCGCCTGGCAATCATTTAGATGAGTTTCCGTGAGGCATGCAAAGTCTGCTCCGGCTTCTTGCACGACTCCTTTCAGGTATAAAACTTTGTTCGGGGAATGGTTTGATTTAAGGCCCTGAATGTTGGCTAAGATTATTTTTATTTTTTCTCTATCGTTTTCGCATACAGGTGGTTTCGATTTGTTTTCCAATAGGGGTGCCGGTTTCGTTGCCTTGTGGTCCTCCGAGAATTTACTTCTTTTTATCTTTGTCGGTACCTGTTGTCCGATAATGCATGAAGTATCTTTGTGCGTGCCTTCTGTCCGGCTCTCGGATTCCTATAGTTGTCAGCTGATTTTGTAATTGCTGGAGAGTATTTAGCAGCTGAATTGTGTTGGCTGCGTCTAAAAAACTGGCACTCTTCTTTGATGTTCGTTTTTCCTGTTCACTCGTTGCGTTCCTTTGCGGGTGGGTGTAACGGCATTTTTTTCCGTATTTGCAACTCCCATATCTTGCATAGGTGTTGCAGACCGTAAGATGGTGAAACTTGCATTCTTATCAAATTTGCAGTATCGACTTGTGTAATGCATGCTGCATAGTGTGGGATGTGCATATATGCATTGCCCATCCCGATATCTGCAGTTCCCTTTCGCGTAGTATTTACATACGATATTTTCTACGCTTCTACTTCTTGTTTTCTTATTATTTTCGAAGCTCTTAATTTGGTATTATCATTATTTTTCTTTGGCTGTTTATTTTCTACTTTTTCAGTTATTATCTTTTTATCATTTCGCTCGTTGGACAGTTGACTACTTCGCAACTTTTACTTATTTCTTTTCTTTCATCTATGTCTTCCTTCCGTATTATATTGTTTATGTTGATATTCGTTATTAAATAGTTGTTCGTTATTATGCTGTTATACATTATTTCACTTGAAAGTCAAAGTAGTATGATGGCATTTTGGTAGAGGAATTTGGGGTGCTTTGAAACTCGCCCCATAGAGGGGCCCCCTGAAAGTATTTGCCTTCGTTGTGAGGGGGCCCCCTTTCTTAAGTTCATCACCCCATTTCTGGGGTCCTATCGTCCTTAATGAAGGGCATTCGCCCCTTGAGGGGCCCCTCCTCCTCCTCGGGGAAAACAAATTCATCCTCGCCTTCCTTCACGAGAAAAAAAAATCCTCCTATGGGGTTCTTTCATGGTCTTTGATGAGACAAAATCAGACAAAAACAGAGTTTGACGATCAATTTTGAATCTTATACCCTTAAACAACAGAAATGAAACTTAAAATAAATATCTGAAAAAGGGCTTAATAGACTAACGAGATTATGCATTGACCTCAAAACATACAATAACTTGTATTGTATTGTAAACTATATATATATATATATATATATATATATATATATATATATATATATATATATATAAAAAGAAAGTTCATGTCTTATTTTCGGTTTATGGATTTTTTTTATTGAATAAACAAATATTTACTCTGCATTTTTTAGGAGAATAATGATTTTGTAAAATTAGTAGGAACCATAAAAGTGTATTAAACCACTAGTTAATTGCAAGTTTTAAAATTTTATGCCCTTAGGAATACATGATCCGACAATTATCCGGTATCCGGCCATTTCTTGATCCGGCCGGATTATCTGGTATCCGGTTATCCAACTATATTGTGATCCGGTACATCCCTAGATGTTACCCACTCAGTCATGGGTGCTGGCTCGGAGGAAATAGCCCAGTACCATGAAGAATAGACTTGCTTTATTGTTATAAAAGTAGCTTCCCAATTACAATTCTCTCTCATTTCGCTCTCCAACATTCATCGCAGAAATTCCGCTCGGCTCTTTCTCACTCGACTCTAAGCTGCTTTGCCTCGCTCGACCTCCTTCGACTCTACTCACTCGACCCTCGACTCTCACTTCTCATTCAGCAATGCCTTCATCACTGTTGCAAGCTTGCAACTTCTTCAATCTTCATGAAACCTTTTCAACCGACGCTCACGTCGATCTCGTTATTCATATAACCCTATTATTATTATTATTATTATTATTATTAATATTATTATTATTATTATTAATTATTATTATACCTAATTTGTTCTGTATTAATTTGACTATTAACAGAGGTGAAATTCAAATTATATTTCTTTTTCCTTGCACCCTGGAACCATATATATAATCATGATACAGATATAAATACTAACGTGACCAATAATAGCACAGTAACATCTTTATCGACGATGTAACAACCAGCAGACAAATTAAAAATCCGGATAATACATAAACTTCACAAACGGAAATAACTAGAATATACAGATCGTCAGAAGACAACAATGTAAAATTTAAAAGATACGGAAAAATTAACTAAAATCTATAAGCTACTGTGTCCCAAATGGACAATAAATTCAGAGAAACTGAAAAGTAAGATTTAGAAGTTATAATGACCGACCATACGAAATTTGAGACAGAGAAGAAGATAACAATAAACAAAGCAAGCAAAAAGAATAACTGAACAGATACTGGGAACATTTAAAAGAAGGAACAAGAATGTAATGATTTCCTTGTTGAAAACATTGATCATACCAAAACTGAAATACTGTTCAGTCTTAATAGGCAGAACTATTTTTTGTATTTCTTGATATTTCTTGATATATTTGGATTCGGAGACGTCAAATAAACACTAAATTAAGTATCTGATAAAGAAAAATTAAAATTAAAATATAAAAATTTACATTTAAAAATTTCGCTTTTAAGTTTTAATTTAAACTGTATTGTTCAAATGTGTTCCCAAATAGGACAATGGTGGTTAATGGGTTAACATCCCCATGTAAAAAAAAATCAGTCAATCCAAAGGAATTCAGAAAAACTTCAAAGCCAAAGTTAATGGATTCAAATTAAATTAATGGTTAAACTATATACTGATTTTATCCTATTTGGAAAACAAAACAGATACACCATAATTTACACATGGAATATAATTGAAAAATGGTTTCAAATCTCAAAGTGAACCCTGTAACATTCCAACAACATTGGAAAATGGAAGAGGCAGAATATGTAATGTCCATAAACTGCTTGAAAGTTAGACAAGGAACATCTGAAGGAGAACAGCTTTGTTGTTAAAGGGCCAAAACTATTTAACTAATTGCTTTGCTGAGAGAATTAAGAAATATGATTGATATCAAAGTCGACGTCTTCAAAAGGAAACTAGGCACACTGCTCAGGTGAGCTGTGTATGTCTGGCTATTTGAAATTCAGAAGACTCAAGAGAGCAATTCCTACCTTCCCCAAACCAAATTTAGAGACCTTAGTGTGATGAGAGATCCTTGCACGAAACACCTACCAAGGTACCAACTATATATATAATATATATATATATATATATATCTATATATATATATATCAGCAAACAACCACAGGGAAAAGGAAACACAAAGTCCGAGCGCTTTCGTGATATATTCACATTATCAAGGAGGAACAGAAATATATATCACGAAAGCGCTCGGACTTTGTGTTTCCTTTTCCCTGTGGTTGTTTGCTGATTAATAAGGTCACGTGTTATTTTGTGATTTTAGTGCATATATATATATATATACACAAACTCAGAATGGTTCCCTGAGAACATTATATGTTAAACACAGACCGTGCATGGAACAAGGAACTCTTCTGGGAAAATTAAATCCACTATAGTCCGAATAAGTAATGGTAAATGACAAATACCATAGTTTTTTTCCTTTTTCATGATTTTAGCCCGACGTGGGCAACGGGTCTCTCGCAAAGAGATCCCATAAATATAGCTTCCCTCACCAGCTATCTGCAAAGCAGACAGGATCCAGCTTTGGGACGTGGATCTAGGGTTTAAAGCAAGCCTAGATCCCTACACTCAGAACCTCTATATAAGTAAAAGACTCGTTGCATTCACGTCGTGTTGAATAAATCAAAGAAAAAGGGGTAACTATTGTATTTTTAGCCAAAAAAACCAAAACTTAAACCTCAACCGGGACATTGAGCGTCCACTTTTCAAGGCACGAAACACGTCCGTTTAGTATACACAAACTCAGAATGGTTCCCTGAGAACATTATATGTTAAACACAGACCGTGCATGGAACAAGGAACTCTTCTGGGAAAATTAAATCCACTATAGTCCGAATAAGTAATGGTAAATGACAAATACCATAGTTTTTTTTCCTTTTTCATGATTTTAGCCCGACGTGGGCAACGGGTCTCTCGCAAAGAGATCCCATAAATATAGCTTCCCTCACCAGCTATCTGCAAAGCAGACAGGATCCAGCTTTGGGACGTGGATCTAGGGTTTAAAGCAAGCCTAGATCCCTACACTCAGAACCTCTATATAAGTAAAAGACTCGTTGCATTCACGTCGTGTTGAATAAATCAAAGAAAAAGGGGGTAACTATTGTATTTTTAGCCAAAAAAAACAAAACTTAAACCTCAACCGGGACATTGAGCGTCCACTTTTCAAGGCACGAAACACGTCCGTTTAGTATACACAAACTCAGAATGGTTCCCTGAGAACATTATATGTTAAAACACAGACCGTGCATGGAACAAGGAACTCTTCTGGGAAAATTAAATCCACTATAGTCCGAATAAGTAATGGTAAATGACAAATACCATAGTTTTTTTCCTTTTTCATGATTCTGAGTTTGTGTATACTAAACGGACGTGTTTCGTGCCTTGAAAAGTGGACGCTCAATGTCCCGGTTGAGGTTTAAGTTTTGTTTTTTTTGGCTAAAAATACAATAGTTACCCCCTTTTTCTTTGATTTATTCAACACGACGTGAATGCAACGAGTCTTTTACTTATATAGAGGTTCTGAGTGTAGGGATCTAGGCTTGCTTTAAACCCTAGATCCACGTCCCAAAGCTGGATCCTGTCTGCTTTGCAGATAGCTGGTGAGGGAAGCTATATTTATGGGATCTCTTTGCGAGAGACCCGTTGCCCACGTCGGGCTAAAATCATGAAAAAGGAAAAAAACTATGGTATTTGTCATTTACCATTACTTATTCGGACTATAGTGGATTTAATTTTCCCAGAAGAGTTCCTTGTTCCATGCACGGTCTGTGTTTAACATATATGTTCTCAGGGAACCATTCTGAGTTTGTGTATACTAAACGGACGTGTTTCGTGCCTTGAAAAGTGGACGCTCAATGTCCCGGTTGAGGTTTAAGTTTTGGTTTTTTTGGCTAAAAATACAATAGTTACCCCCTTTTTCTTTGATTTATTCAACACGACGTGAATGCAACGAGTCTTTTACTTATATAGAGGTTCTGAGTGTAGGGATCTAGGCTTGCTTTAAACCCTAGATCCACGTCCCAAAGCTGGATCCTGTCTGCTTTGCAGATAGCTGGTGAGGGAAGCTATATTTATGGGATCTCTTTGCGAGAGACCCGTTGCCCACGTCGGGCTAAAATCATGAAAAAGGAAAAAAACTATGGTATTTGTCATTTACCATTACTTATTCGGACTATAGTGGATTTAATTTTCCCAGAAGAGTTCCTTGTTCCATGCACGGTCTGTGTTTAACATATAATGTTCTCAGGGAACCATTCTGAGTTTGTGTATACTAAACGGACGTGTTTCGTGCCTTGAAAAGTGGACGCTCAATGTCCCGGTTGAGGTTTAAGTTTTGGTTTTTTTGGCTAAAAATACAATAGTTACCCCCTTTTTCTTTGATTTATTCAACACGACGTGAATGCAACGAGTTTTACTTATATAGAGGTTCTGAGTGTAGGGATCTAGGCTTGCTTTAAACCCTAGATCCACGTCCCAAAGCTGGATCCTGTCTGCTTTGCAGATAGCTGGTGAGGGAAGCTATATTTATGGGATCTCTTTGCGAGAGACCCGTTGCCCACGTCGGGCTAAAATCATGAAAAAGGAAAAAAAACTATGGTATTTGTCATTTACCATTACTTATTCGGACTATAGTGGATTTAATTTTCCAGAAGAGTTCCTTGTTCCATGCACGGTCTGTGTTTAACATATAATGTTCTCAGGGAACCATTCTGAGTTTGTGTATACTAAACGGACGTGTTTCGTGCCTTGAAAAGTGGACGCTCAATGTCCCGGTTGAGGTTTAAGTTTTTTTTTGGCTAAAAATACAATAGTTCCCCCTTTTTCTTTGATTTATTCAACACGACGTGAATGCAACGAGTCTTTTACTTATATAGAGGTTCTGAGTGTAGGGATCTAGGCTTGCTTTAAACCCTAGATCCACGTCCCAAAGCTGGATCCTGTCTGCTTTGCAGATAGCTGGTGAGGGAAGCTATATTTATGGGATCTCTTGCGAGAGACCCGTTGCCCACGTCGGGCTAAAATCATGAAAAAGGAAAAAAACTATGGTATTTGTCATTTACCATTACTTATTCGGACTATAGTGGATTTAATTTTCCCAGAAGAGTTCCTTGTTCCATGCACGGTCTGTGTTTAACATATAATGTTCTCAGGGAACCATTCTGAGTTTGTGTATACTAAACGGACGTGTTTCGTGCCTTGAAAAGTGGACGCTCAATGTCCCGGTTGAGGTTTAAGTTTTTTTTTTTTTGGCTAAAAATACAATAGTTACCCCCTTTTTCTTTGATTTATTCAACACGACGTGAATGCAACGAGTCTTTTACTTATATAGAGGTTCTGAGTGTAGGGATCTAGGCTTGCTTTAAACCCTAGATCCACGTCCCAAAGCTGGATCCTGTCTGCTTTGCAGATAGCTGGTGAGGGAAGCTATATTTATGGGATCTCTTTGCGAGAGACCCGTTGCCCACGTCGGGCTAAAATCATGAAAAGGAAAAAAACTATGGTATTTGTCATTTACCATTACTTATTCGGACTATAGTGGATTTAATTTTCCCAGAAGAGTTCCTTGTTCCATGCACGGTCTGTGTTTAACATATAATGTTCTCAGGGAACCATTCTGAGTTTGTGTATACTAAACGGACGTGTTTCGTGCCTTGAAAAGTGGACGCTCAATGTCCCGGTTGAGGTTTAAGTTTTGTTTTTTTGGCTAAAAACAATAGTTACCCCCTTTTTCTTTGATTTATTCAACACGACGTGAATGCAACGAGTCTTTTACTTATATAGAGGTTCTGAGTGTAGGGATCTAGGCTTGCTTTAAACCCTAGATCCACGTCCCAAAGCTGGATCCTGTCTGCTTTGCAGATAGCTGGTGAGGGAAGCTATATTTATGGGATCTCTTTGCGAGAGACCCGTTGCCCACGTCGGGCTAAAATCATGAAAAAGGAAAAAAACTATGGTATTTGTCATTTACCATTACTTATTCGGACTATAGTGGATTTAATTTTCCCAGAAGAGTTCCTTGTTCCATGCACGGTCTGTGTTTAACATATATATATATATATTATATATATATATATAAAATTCAATTTAAGAACTCAAATAGAAAATTAAAACAGTTTAAATATATTAAAACATCAAAAACAAAACACCCTGAAGAGGGGCCTCATGTGAACGTATAGGTACAGCCGACTATTGCTTCCTTCATCGTGCCCACAAATCGTCATAAAATTGATATACCACAAACAGAACACACTCCAAAATCAGACATCACTTCACTAAAAATAAACCCAATCAATAATAATAATAATAATAATAATTCGAAATATCTGAGAATTTGGACAAAAAAAATTCATGTTATTCCAAACTCAAGCTTAATCTTTTTGGATTGGTTCCAAGTTTTGGAGGCGCGTTCCAAATTTAATCCCGTTTTTAAACTTATTAATCTCTTCGAAGTCGTAAAGCTTACATCAGTGAGTGGGAATGGGGGATGGAAGGAGAGGGGAAAGCGGGATTTTGGCGAAGTTACCACGGACTATACGCAAGAAAACCAATTCCTCAATGTAAACTTCCAACCGTTCAAGTTTATTTGGATACTTCGCCTTCATTTTATTATATACCAAAAAAAAAAATTATTTATTTACTTCATAAACGAGATTGGATGATAAAGTATCAACTTTGTAGAGATGGAAAATTGCGACTTGGCAAGAGGTTTATGAGTCCTCTACTCTTTATCAAAAAGATTATCAACAATCTTATCAATGCAGAGATGCTCGTTATTGCTTATACACGCGAGACTATCTTTAACATCCATAAAAATTCATAAAGGAGCTGGATATTAATAAATCTGCCGTGCAGAGTATATTAAAAGAAAAAGACTAGAACTTCCCTTTAGAAATTACGAGTAATTGAATTGTTGCATCACAAATATTATATACCGTCTCTGCGTGGAAATGAGAGAGGCGCGTTGGTACCATTTCTCCAAATAACTCCAACCTCCAAAATAACGTGGTTCAGTGACGAGTTTAATTTTTACCTCTTAGGAAGGGTCAACCGTCATAAGTGCCGCGTGTGAAGCTTGGAACACACTTATATGTTTAATTAGGATCAACTTGATAGACACCAAAATTTGATGTTTGGTATGCTCTTTTTGCCGAAGGAAACATCAGTCCATTTTCTTCAAGATTGACAACAGAGACATTGTGGAGACGAACAATCTTAATTACCTAACCATCTTTCACACACTTTTTTCAAAAGCTGCAGAAACTGCTGGCAAGGAAGATGTTATTTTCCAACAAGATGTCGCACCACCCCATTATGGGGAAGCAATGGGGGCTTCGTTAAAAGAAGCACATTTCCAGATCGGCAGATTGGGCTCCACGATCAAAAGATCTCACGCTCCTTGATTTCTATTATTAGGGTTACATCAAAAGTAAAGTTTATGCTACAAAACTGCGTACTCTCAGAGAAAATCAGAATGGCCACTGAAGTAACTAGTCACGAAGAACACGCGAATGTTGGGAAAGAATGGCTCAAATTGGAACGACGCTTCAGATGTTTGGAAAGCGGTGACCAAAAGGTGGACGTTGGGAAGCAAATTTTGCTTTAAAAAATTCACATTATCCGTTTTTCAAATGAAATAATTCTGATTTTATTCTGTGCATCAACATTCCATACAAATGTAAACTAAAACTAGGTATTGACTTTTGATATATACATTCCGACCTTACTTAAAACAATTGGCATCAACGTAGTCTTTAAGTATAATAATACGATTAAGTCTCGCCTGATAAAGAATAGCCCGGATAATGCTGTTGGCTGCGTATATTCGATCGGATGTACACAATGTAACTCAGTTTATATAGGTCAAATGGGAAAAACTTTAGATATTAGGGTAAAACAGCATCTCGAAAACCCTGGGGCCTTGATTTTAGCTCTCTTCTTCCTCTATGGGGGACGGGGGGCGTTCTTGGCCTTGGCCCTCCTTCATGCATATAAAAATAAATAAACAAAATAATAAATAAATACGCGTGTAGAACAGCAAATAATTCAAATGCATTGTTTAATCATATGTATAGCTGTGATCATAATATTAAGTGGGATACCGTAGTTCTAAAGTTCTCGTTAAAAATAAAGATATAATTAAAAGAAATACAGTAATCCCCCGATTTACGCGTAGATGCGTTCCAGAACCTTCCGCGTAAATTGGGGGAACTATAACATATAATTCAATGTGCTGAGTATGGCCCCCAACCCTAAGACGCCCCCCCCCCAAAAAAATAAATAAATAATAATAATAATAATTACCTGCCAAAAAAATAATACTTAAATAAATAAATACACAAACTCAATCTGCAAAAAAAGTAAAAATAAGTAATAACATTTAATAAATAAAAGGAAATAACACTCGTCATTAGTGTCTCTTGGAGCTGGCTTCTTAACTACCAGTGTGCCTTAGTTCCGTCGTCGCGTTGTTCTATATTTTTCAATTTTTTTTATTTATTTATAAAAAAATTTAATATTTTTCAACCGCGTTAATCCGAAACCGCGCAAAAGCGGGGCGCGTAAATCGGGGGGGGGGGGGGGGGGGGGTTTACTGTATTCTAGAATGTACATTTATCCATTTTAAAAATAATTTCAATAACAGTTCGGGTACGAATAAAATTAAGAATATCTTCTTAAAATATCTTTTGCCCTTTATCAGTACTTGTTAACCTTTTGCTAAGCTCTTCTTACTATTTTGTTTTGATGTACACAGGCATATATTTTTGGCTTCTTGTCTTTTCCCTTCATTCCCTGACGAGGTGTACTGTTGAATACACGAAAAATCTTGGAATAATTTTTCCTTTGTGTTTGCATCATATATATATATATATACACACACACACATACACCTTTCACGTGTTTTATTCTCTTCTTTTAACCTCCTACTTCTTCTTTCCCTCGGGCTAACCTTAGAGTGGATCTTAGGGTCTTTGTTAGCCTTATCTTCTGTAAATCTCTATCTATCTATCTATCTATTCCACCATTTTGGATTAGGATTAGAAATAAAATCTGTGTAACGATTTTGATCGTATATATATATATATATATATATATATATATATATATATATATAAATTCAAAATCGTTACACAAATTTTATTTCTAATCCTAATCCTAAATAGTGGAAAATTCCACCCCATAAATCGTAATCAAGGCATCCAAATTAATGTAAAGCTTCTAAAATACGATCCTTATCGGAGACAGCTTTTAAATCTCTCCAATGCTGGACACCTACTTATAAAGGCATCTTGTTTTGTCAAAAAAAAAAAAAAAGTTTCCTACTCTTCATACTTAATACTTAAAAAACAAATAAATAACATTAATTAAATACACAAATTCTTCCGAGTACTTTGGATTTATTTTTTTGTGCGCATTCCACCCATAACTCAGAACCCCTTTTTCGAAGGCAGAAAGCGTGATTGATGGTGATAAGACTTTAAAAACGCGGTGAAAAGAACTCTTTTGTCCGAAAGTTATTTATTATCTTTTAAAAGTTTTCTATTTACAGAAAAATAGTCTACACTAAATAAATAGAAAAGGTTAACAAAAAGAAACTACCATTTTACGTTAAAACTACACACACACACACACATACAATATACAATATACATACGTGTTACTTTCGTGAAATAATTTTCATATATATATATATATATATATATGAAAGAGAGAGAGAGAGATATCCCTCATTCAAAAAAATAACGTCACCACTACAAAGGTGAGACGGATGCCATTGAAGAAAGCCCGTATTAAAGGTTTCTCTTTATTAACAGGCATATATATATATATATATATATATATATATATATATATATATACTTGCGTCTTTGCAGGTATGGAAGGTAAATATTTTAGTGATGGCGGCACAGCCGAACCGCCTTCCTTATATTTATCAGTAAAAAGTATACCAAATCGATGTCAAGACTTGAAAATAATGAAGTCACTATAAAGTATACGGGGTGTATAAAGTAACGCGAGTGAAAAGACAAATCGGATTTGAACTAGTTTAAACTAGTTTCAACTTGCTTTAACTCGTGAAAACATTCTCAACACTCTTATAAAACCTTATTATTGAATATATCATACAATTGTTATAAAGTACATGTAATAAATATTACTCGTCCATGTTCACTCGCGTTAATATATTTCAAATTGGATTTGTCTCTTCACTTGCGTTACTTTATACACATCCGGTGTATATATATATATATATATATATATATATATGTGTGTGTAAACTTGTGAACTTTTGGATTTTCTTTACTTTCATTTGCTTGTTTTTTTTAATTCCTCTCTCCCTTTGCTACCTCTTTTCTCGGGATAACCTAAAGAGTGCATCTCCGGGTCTTTGTTAGCCCGTAACTTCTGTATAGAGTTTTCATTGAAGCGTGCCCAATCTTTCGGCCAAATACTTTGACCATTTTCAAGCGCGAGTAATCGACAAGAGCATGTAAAAAGGAGAGCCTGCTATACTCGTATAAAGACTCTCCTTCGCACGTTCCATAGAGTCAATCGTCCTTGAAAACGATCGTATCATTTGACCATTTGACCGAAAGTTCGTGCTGCGCACTTCAGTAAAATCTACATTACTGTAAGTAGTTTTATTCTTTGGATATAATATAATTTTAAACGTTAAAAATCAATATTTCCAGATATTAGTTCTAAAATGTCGCACCTCGTTATTAGCCACGTAAGGACTCAATGACAATTAAAAATGTGGTGTTTTTTCATTAGCATCATCGCATGGTACACTCTGATTTACGCGAGTCACGATTTTTTTTTTTATTTCACTGTATAAAAATCTGGATGCAAGTTTCAGAAAATATTAATTTTTTAGGGTATGAAACTTTAGAAAGTTCCTTTTTTTACCATAAAGGAAGTAAACGCTCGTTTTGTTAAATAAGATGAAAATATGTCATCATTTCGTATGAAAACTATCTTTAAAAAAGGGTCAAGTCTTCGATAAAAAAGCTTTAAAACGGCACAAAATAAGTCAAGTTCCTGGTCCAAAATCAAGTAAACTTGAAAAACATAAGGCCGGCCGCACGCAGGATCGTCTCGCGACTCACGACTGACGACTCGAGTCGTGACCAGGGCCGGCGAGAGCTGCCACGAGCCCCGGGGAAGGATTGGTATATGGGACCCCCTGTTTACTCAGTATTTCATTATGAATGTTTTTTGTGTACATAACGAGTAAACTGATTATATGTCCGAGTCACTATTCAAAACGTACAATATGATAATCTCTATAAAATGTACGTTCATAATTATATTTCCTCTCCGTTATTTACTCAATTGCTTATTAATATTTTTAGATTTTATCCTCCCTCTTTCCGGGCCCCGGGGATTTAACCGGGCTTCCCCGCCTCTCGGCGGCCCCGGTTGTGACTACTCGAGTTACGTCTGATTTTACATTGACAGAATGTACAGCGACACACCGCAGCGACTGCGACGCGATTCCCAGAATCGCGTCGGAGTCGCTGCAGTGTGCTGGGCTCCAATTTTGTCAAATGTAAAATCGCGCGTGACTCGAGTGGTCAGTCGTGATGATCCTGTATGCGGCCGGCCGAAGAGTTATTTTTAAAGAATTTACTAGATTGCTTCAGCCTTTTTCGATTGAACGCAACTTTTCTACATGATTCTAATAAGCAATTTCTTTCGGGAATTTTATTTCTCACGATTTGAAGTTTTATAATTGCAAAAGAAGTCGGTGAAAATGTAACTTTTTAAATGGGAAATATTTATAGACAAATCAATTCTCTACAATAACTAATAAAGGAAGCCAAGAAGCTCATTTCCCCGTGATGTAGAGGTGCGTGTACCCCGAGCCTCACCTTCAGTTCGAGCATTAACGAGGTGAGCGGCAATCCCACCCCGACCCAGGAACCAGCAGGCGGGAGCGAACCAAAGCCTCACCGCTCAGAGTCTGCCACCGCAACCACCGAGCTGTGGGGCGCTCACGTACCATAAATAATACATTGTTATTAATTAAAGCCTTATAAGTGCTAATATACAAAAACAACTAAAATAAGGAAAAAAACGGTTTTTTTTTAGAAACCCCCCCCGAAAATTGAGTTCTAAAAAAGACATAAGAAATAAAAATATTTGAAAAGTTATACTTTTGCATATTTTCTTATTATTATTCAAAGCAGAAAGATGCAGATGAAAAACATGTTCCAAAAACATGTGAAACAATTTTCAAAACTTATTTACGATTCCGAAGGGAATGAAAATGTACAATTTCGGAATAAAGTTCGAATACAAATGTAAAATGTCTAAAAAAAAATATAAGAAATTACTAATTAGTACTGACTGAGTTTTGTTCTTTATTACTGTGACAAAAAAAATATTCAAAGAAAAAAAGAATATTAACAATTAGCAATTTATTATGCTTTTTATAAATTTTAGGCTTCCAGCCGATTTTTTTTTCAACTATATATATATATATATATATACACACACACGTGAAAAACTTAATAAAGGTGTAGGAATGTCGTAACATACATCAAACTGTAAATGAAAATTTAAAATAAAATTTTTAGAGTTGAAGATACGTGAAAAAATAAAACAGAAATAAAACAGAAATTAAATAATGGGCGCAAATGAGACATGCTCAACTGATTTAAAGTTAACAACAACAATAATAATAATAATAATAATAATAATAATTCTATTTTATTGTTCAGTAACGAAGCGATAACAAAAATGGGTCAGTTGATTTTTAAGCATACCTAAAATATGATGTACCGTGTTATGAACGAGGGCCATCTTCGCAAAATATGGGGGTATCTCTTTTGAAATGCGAGATGGGTTTGCACCCTAGAGTGGTGGCGTCTAGTTTGCGCAATTTGGTTGAAGGTTCACCAAAATTTAATAGTTACTGATATCTCTGATTAGTCATGCCTAAAAATTTTACACCATTTTTATTTAAAAGTGCATTTAAAACGCTCATATTGAAATTTTGTGCTAAATATTTTGGTAAATCTTAAAATGTCATCACCCGAATTTCGAAAAAATAACTATATAGCCATAATCTACATAACAATATAACACTTTTTTCGAGAGTACCGTCTTTTGTGCAAATACCTTATAAGCAAGTTATTATGAATATAATATCTCATTGCTATTCATTCACATGCTCGACCAATCATGTGACATCATGTATTTCCACTGTGGCTGCGAGGCAGTTAGTCGTGATATTTTTGTTAGTTTTAACGAAAATATCACGACTTAATCTAATCAGTGTCAAGGGCGACAGTTGACCTAACCGGGATTCAATTAACCTAACCGAGCATTCAATAATTTTCCCGTAGGTTTCGCTTAATAAAATTAATTAAATAATTAATTAATAAAATAATTTTCCCGTAGGTAGGTTTCGATTAATAAAAGTAATCGAACCTATGGGAAAATTATTGAATGCTCGGTTAGGTTAATTGAATGCCCGGTTAGGTCAACTGTCGCCCTTGATATTGGTTAGATTAAGTCGTGATATTTTCGTTAAAACTAACAAAAATATCACGACTAACTGCCTCGCAGCCACAGTGGAAATACATGATGTCACAT
Source organism: Bathynomus jamesi (assembly GCA_023014485.1). Taxonomy (NCBI): domain Eukaryota; kingdom Metazoa; phylum Arthropoda; class Malacostraca; order Isopoda; family Cirolanidae; genus Bathynomus; species Bathynomus jamesi. The sequence goes on along the minus strand of JAJOZX010001544.1, from coordinate 743,070 downwards.
AATTGGTCGAGCATGTGAATGAATAGCAATGAGATATTATATTCATAATAACTTGCTTATAAGGTATTTGCACAAAAAAACTACTCTTGAAAAAAGTGTTATATTGTTATGTAGATTACGGCCATATAGTTATTTTTTTCGAAATTTGGGTGATGACATTTCCTTAAAATTTACCAATATTTTTTCTGGTGCGCATAAAATATATTTAAATTATACACAAAATACGCTTTTCTGGCCAAATTCTGCAAACTGGCGATATGGAATACGTGTTGCAATTTCTTGAAAATTCGAAGGAGAATAAATGTAGTAATTTGCAGTGTTTAACAAGGGCAAACAATAAGTCTCAAGTGAATTTCTCATCTGTAATTCACTCAACATTTGGGCGGATGCTGGTTCGTATAATTTGGTCAACACAACATCGCGTCTTGAAACTTTGAAGCTCTCACAATGTAAACACAATGAGAATACACCAAAATACATAAGGACAGGGTAAATAGTTTGATGACGTCATTAACTTTCGTCCAATCAAGATACACGTAACACATTTCGACTCATATATATATATATATATATATGGCTCTATTAACTTAACCTATCAACCTAATCTGGCCTGACTGGGCATAAGATTCACCCCATTTTACTCGCCTAACCTAGCATAAGATTCATTTTTGAACTTGCTCTTAGAACTGAAAAATGACTATTGGTTAATTGGGTTATCTGCTTGCTAATGACGCATTGCGTATAACAAATGAAATATATGTCATCATTGTGCAAAAAAGACAAAACTTTTCCACCAATGGCACAGAGCTTGTAATAACGTCATCACCTTTTAGTCAATGAAGATCCTTCTAACAAATTTTGACTTTGTCAAAAAAATGTGTTTCTGTAAAACAACCCGAGACAGTATAGGTCCGGGGTACCAGGTGCCCAAGCTCTCCTTGTTTTGAATTATGGTAATAAAATTGGACCTATACTGTCTACGGTTAATATTTGCTAAACTAACTTTAAAGTACCCTAAGATATGAGTGCAAATGGACATAATATGCAAAGCAGTATGCACTCACTTTACACAATTGAGCAAAAATTTATATTTACATAAATCACAAATTTATCGATGAAAACGTTTTGGACGTTTGTAATAGCCTGTGAATTTTTTTTTTAAAAAGTATTCCTAACTACCCAATGAAAACATTTTATTACTGATACAATCTTGGTTGGCATACTTTTCATACCCATATGGCCTACAAAATTTTAAGTCTGGAAGGAAATTCACCAATAATAGGTCTTGATCTAAATTTTACTCACGCAAATAATTCGTGTCTGATACCAATCTAAGGACCTATTTCCTAAATTACAAAAAGTGAACAGGGGTCCACAAGCAAAGCTAAAGCATCGTATCTTGCCGATATGACCATATGTAATAAGCCTAAGAGCGATGGTATAGACACCCGCAATAATATTTTCTATCTGCAAAGTAAAGTTAATCATGACAACACCTACCCTAATACGTGGGTTAAACATTAAATTAACTTCAATAGTCTAAGCCAGGGGTTCTCAACCGGTGGGTAATCACCCCCAAAGGGGTAATTTGGGATATCCATGGGGGTTAGGGCGGCTCGTTTTTACACTTTTTTCGATATTTGATTGGGGTAGTGCGGAAAAGTTGCGATTTGGAGAGAAAATAAAGTGTGCAAAATTTTTTGATCTACGTCAATACCTTCGGTGGCGGCGAGTCCTTAAAAATCGAAAAATAGGCCTAAAAACACAAAATTTTTATATAATTTTATATAATTTTTATATAATGTTCATTGTTCAATGACTGCTATTAATTTATTCAAGCCTATAATAGTGTTCTCAGGGTTGTTTGCACAGAAATATACCGGAATTAACATTTGTATAACAGCTTGTTAAAACTTGCTTTAAATCAATATTTTGGATATTTTAACGACTAAGACGCCACCAGAAGTTATTAACAGATTGTGCTGAAATTTTTATTGTTTATTTTGTAAGTCTTTAAAACCATTTTCCAATCTACCCCGTTAGGCCTATTTTTCGATTTTTAAGGATTCGCCGCCACCGGAAGGTATTGACGTAGATCAAAAAAAATTTTACACACTTTATTTTCTCTCCAAATCGCAACTTTTCCGCACTACCCCCAATCAAATATCGAAAAAAGTGTAAAAACGAGCCGCCCTAATGGGGGTAATGGAAGCCATACATATTTTAAGAGTGGTGTTTAAAAACAATTGTATGATTATAAACTACTTTAACTTTTGGTTAATTTACGCGTCATTAGGGGTAACGGGGTGAGCGCCAATGCTTCAGGTGGGTAATGGAAGTAAGTGGGTTGAGAACCCCCGGTTTAGGCCTAAAATTAATAGGTACGTTATTGACAGCAATAATATTGCCAGTTAGCAATTTTAAGATGCCAATTACATCATTTCAGAATTTTGCTATTTTTTTTTTTAGTCCCACTGTAGCTCTCCCGCTACGAAATCGAAGATAATCATTAAATTTTGAAGAAACTCCCTTTTATAAACTATGATAGCCAAGTAATAAAAAGAACACAAACTTATGTTTTTTAAAAAAGTGCATGAAACTGATAGAAAAATTTTGTTTCTGTAAAAATATTAGTGCTCATGGCTTATTTATATAAGTATGTAGGGAATGATGTCCGTCTGTCTGTTCTACGTTCGTTTATACACGCCCAAACCTGGTAATCTGCACCAAACTTAGTACACACTAATATGAAAGGAGAACCAGTGAAGGTTTTAGTAACACACTCGCCCCCGCAGTTCCTCGAAGGTTGTGTTTCGGGGTTTTTTTGCTGCGCAAGGCGCAGCGGGCACTCTAGTATTTCATATATCCGGTGTTTTATTCTTGTACAAATTAGAAATTTACAGTAAGAAAACAGTTCGCTAATATTTGGGCCACGTATATGGGTGCTGGTTAAGTGTGCGGTCTACCTGCGATTCGGCGGTCTACCTTTTAATTATAGCTTCTTATCTTGTTTACTAATTGTTTGTTTACATCCCATTGTCAATCGCCCTTGACGATTGGTTAGGTTTAGTCATGATATTTTCGTTAGTTTTAACGAAAATATCATGATTAAACCTAACCAATCGTAGGTAGACCGCACACTTAACCAGCACCTGTATATATATATATATATCAGTGGTGGGCACCGTTAACCAAAAAGTAACTTCGTTAACCGCTAATCCGTTAACCAAAAAGTTAACTTCGTTAACCGTTAATCCGTTAATTCGTTAAACATGTAACGGAAGTACGAAAACCGTTACCGTTAACTTTTATTATAAAAAAAATGAAAAACACAATATATATATATATAATTTAATTTTCCCTCTTCTTCTCGTTCTCCATTTTGTCCATGAGATGCATGTTGCCCTTCATGAAAATTAGCATATCAAAGTTTTCATCAGACAGGGATGATCTCTTGGCCCTCGGGATGTCCTTGCCCATAGAGAACAAACGCTCCACTGCAGCACTGGAGGGGATGGCTGTGTTGAACTTGATGAACAAGTCCACCAACACTTGCTCACCCAAGAAGGCAGCATCTGTCAGCAAGTCCTTGGAGTGGTCTCCAGCCAGGTCTTGACCAAGTTCTGGGCGGCCTTGCCCTTGAGTGACCTGTGGCTTCTGCTGCCTCTTTTGTCTGGATGACAGCACTGAAGAAGTCATCCTCCTCTCCTCCTCCTCCTCGTTGTTGCTGCCTCCACTGTTGCTGCCCACTTCGTTGGACTGCTGCTTCATGGCCTCCTCGACTGTACCCTCCATGCTTTTCCTCACCCTAGCGACCTTGGTGTTGTCATACTTGTCCAACCAGATGAGGCGAAACCTGGGATGGAAGGCAGCAGCCAGCTGGCATTCGTCATCCTCAGGAGGGGCCCAAACTTTTGTCGATGCCTGCCAAAAGTGCGTCGACCAAGGCGCTGCAGTAGACGAGGCCCTTGGACTTCAAGTCCTTAAGCCTGAAGATTGTCGCAGCAACTGTTGGCAGCAGAGTCCAAGGTAGGCTTGTTCCTCCCCCTGGATCTTGTCGAGTGGAAATTCGTTCATCACTATTAACAGTGGCGGATTAATTGCGCACCTGCTCAGCACTGAAAATAATAGAAACTTTTAAAAGTTTATTTATGAATTTTTTGGGTTAACGGACTTGAGTTAACGGAAGTTAAATGTAACGGAAGTTAATTAGTCCGATAATGATTTTCAAAGTTAACTTAAAAGTTAAATCGTTAACGAAAAAGTTAACTTCGTTAATTAACGATTAACGGATTAACGGTTTGTGCCCAGCTTTGTATATATATATATATATATATATATATATATATATATATATATATATATATATACACACACGAGTACATCGCTGAAGTGGTCTAATTGTAACATAAAAGGGTATCAGAATTTATTAAAGACAAAAGAAACTTCTTTTTACCTTTTTTCCTACTTCCATAAAAATGTTGATCACGTTCATTTATTTACACGTCTAACATCTCGAGTATGACGTCATTAATAGAAGCCCTTTTTTGCTGATGCGTTTTTTCATCCTCGCTTTTTGTCCTTTTCATTCGTGTTTGCACTCAATATTCCATTATTTCAGATGGAGAGAGAGAGAGAGAGAGAGAGAGAGAGTTACAAGGAAAAGTACCTCAAAAGGCCTTGCGGCCCATACCGAGGAGGTACCAATGGCAACGGGTGCCAGGGAAAATTTTCTACACCCTCAAATAGTGTACAAGATTTGGTCTAACCTTTCCTTAAAGTGATCCACAGAGGAACTGTTCACAACTTCTGAAGGTAACCTGTTCCACGTGTCACAGATCTTATAGGTAAAGTAATTCCCATAAACACGTCCTAAACCGTTTAAATCCAACTTCCAACCATTGTTGCGAGTTGGGTTATCATTTAAACTAAACATGCTTCTAAAATCGACATCTTTGAACCCGCGTCACGTAAGCGTCGATTGTAGCCCATATGCCTAACGGAAGGGATTAACTTTGTGGCATTCTTCAGCCAGTTTTCAATCCACCTACCTTCTTCCCCACCAATACCCAGCGCGCGCACTTTGGCCATTAGCCGGCGGTGAGGTACCTTATCAAAGGCTTTCTCATCAATCGCCCTACTCTTATCATACTCACTCAACATGACGTGGAAAAACTCGAGCAAGTTGGTGAGACACGACCTATGCTGTCTAAACCCATGTTGAGTCCCCAAGCAGCTTGTAGGAATCCAAATGGTCAACAATCCTACCCGCTATTAACTCCTCTAATTATTTATTTACCTACAACTAAAGTGAAATGGTGTTATTTATAGAGGTTCCAAAGCCTCTCTTCCCACGCATGAGGTAGCAGTAGGGTCCTAATAGTAAGAGTAGAGAAAAAGACAATACTGAAAGGAAAGTTTTTTTTTTTTCAGTCAGAGGAGAACATCTTTAACGTAAGCTAAAAGGACAGAGTAGGGATGGGATAGGGTCCTAGTAACCCACAGGACAGGATTATACACCATACTTCACCCACCCTCCCGAAAGAGAGAGAGAGAACCTAAAGGAACTGGCAGCCAATTTCTCTAGAATCCCACGACTCGGGACCGGAGGGCTGTCACACCCCAAGTATAAAGTTTACAACACCCAGAAGGAACGTCCATAACCTTTATACCCCCTGCGGAAAGAGAGAGAGAGAGAGAGAGAGAGAGAGAGAGAGAGAGAGAGAGAGAGAGAGAGAGAGAAGCCTCAAAGACCTTTCGGGCCCACTCGGGGAAGTTCCTGTTATTAAACTGTTCATTTTTTAACTATTCTAGCAACAGTAGTAGAAAATTGGATAGAAAAACAAAAGGCTCTCTCCCCACCAGAGTCGGGTAAGGAAAAAGGTTGAAGAAAATACCTTGACCTCGGAAAAGTAGCCGAGGAAATTTTACGGGAAAGAGGAGCATATATAAGCTAGCTCCACAATTATAATTACACTACGCACACACAGAGATCGTATACTAGATAGCAACGCTGTGTAAACTAACCACTAATACGAGGGTGGGCTGAAAAGTAATGCCTCCACTTGAATAATTCTGGATTGTGTAGAGGTAGCCAGATAAAACCGGTGTGGTGTTATAACTTGATATCCCCACCCCATTCCAGATTGTGTATAGGTAACCAGATGAAACCGGTTTTGTGTTATAGCCTACATTCATTTCACACGTTGGTTCAGTATCATTACAATGGAAAGGAGTAAAGATGATCATTTCAAGCAACGTGCCGTAATTGAATTTTTTACCACGGGCGGAAAGTGTTGCTCCCATGGGCATTTATCGGCGAATGCAAGACGTGTAAGGCTGATCATTTCAAGCAACGTGCCGTAATTGAATTTTTTACCACGGGCGGAAAGTGTTGCTCCCATGGGCATTTATCGGCGAATGCAAGACGTGTAAGGCAAACAGTGTGTTGATGTGAGTATCGTTCGACGTTGGGCGAGGCAGTGTAAAGAAGCAGGGCAAGAAGATTTGCGAGACAAACCGCGAAGTGGAAGGCCTGTAACGGCAACCGACGAGTCTCATCAGAACTACGTTGACGAACTGATTCGTGGAAATAGTCGCATTAAACAAAATGAAATTGCTGCAATGCTCGATATCCGCAAAGAGCGAGTGGGACACATTATCAGTATTCTCGGTTACCGAAAGGTCTGCGTCTGCGCTAGATGGGTGCCTCGCATGTTCACTGCCGAAATGAAAACGGAGAAACTACGCATTTGCCAAGAAAATCTGCAGCGTTTCGAAAATGAAGATGAATTTTTGCACAATATTGTGACAGGAGACAAGACGTGGGTCCACCATTATGACCCTGAAAATAAACGGCAATCCATGGAATATCGGCACAAAAATTCACCACAACCCAAAAAATTCAGTTAAAAAATCGGCTGGAAAAGTGATGACTGTTTTTGGGGATATCAATGGTGTTGTTCTCAAAGACTTTACGGAAAGAGGGACACCAATCAACTCCGCACGTTATATCAAAACTCTAGGAAGTTGAAAAAACGGATCAGGAGGGTTCGCACCCACAAAAACGCGGTCATTGTTCACCATGACAACGCACGGCCTCACACCAGTGTTCAAACGGGAGAAGCAGTTGAGGATCTGCAATTCACCGTCTTGCCGCTTCCATCATATAGCCCCGATTTAGCACCATGCGATTTTCACCTCTTTCCTAAACTTAAAGAACATCTCCGTGGAAATCGTACGAGTCTAACGAAGAAGTTAAGGCCGCTGTGAAATTTTGGTTTCGTAGTTAAAGCTCCGAGTTTTACCGGGATGGATTTCAAAAACTCATTTATTGTTAGCGTAAATGTATCGAGGTAGAAGGTAATCTTATAGAAGAGTAAATATATCGTTTTGAAGAATAAACTCTAAGGTACGTATCTGCTTTTGTTTTGTTAAAATCGTTCAACCCGTTTAAAATTTATTTGAGTGGAGGCATTACTTTTCAGCCCCACCCTCGTATATTTGTGCCGATCGCACATCAACCACTTGGTATCCTCACAAAAACATCGAACATATGGTTTTGATTTTATATAAAATATTTACAGCTCTATTTACCGAGGTACGGTAGAACAAAAACCCCATAACCCCCTTCAGGCTAGCCCCAAAAAGATTAAGAGAGAGGTAAAGGTTAAACTCTCCATGTCTTCACCCATGTACACGCAGAGCCATCACGCCGGCAGTGATGAAATGCTTCTACGGGAAAGGGTAGAAACAAGCGTTAAGAACAGAAATCAGATTTTCCACACTATGCCCTCAACCGTCACGCGCATCCAGCCACTCAAGAGAAAGAAGAGAAAAAGAAATCGTGTCGGCAGAAACCCAACTCTACCTTATCTAATCCATGCCATGAGAGAGTTACAAGGAGTTACAAGGACAAGAAGTACCTCAAAAGGCCTTGTGGCCCATACCGAGGAGGTACGAATGGCAACGGGTCCCATGGAAAAATTCCTACACGTTGTCGCAGGTAGCTTCTCGAACAGCCACCCCAGAAGACAGTAACACACATCCTCAAATAGTGTGCAAGATTCGGTCTAACCTTTTCTTGAACTGATCCACAAATTCTGAAGGTAGCCTGTTCCAAGTGTCACAGATCTTATAGGTAAAGTAATTCCCACACACACTAGTGCTAAACGGTTTCAAATCCAACTTCCAACCATTGTTGCGAGTTGGGTTATCATTTAAACTAAACATGCTTCTAAAATCGACATCGTCGAACACGTGTAAGAGCTTGAAAACCTCGATGAGTTGACCGCGCAGCCTCCGAGTTTCCAGCGAAAACAAATTCAGGGTGTGTAAGCGTCGATTGTAGCACATATGCTTAACAGAAGGGATTAACTTTGTGGCCCTCGCCTGCACTCGCTCCAGCCTCTCAATATCTTTTCTGAGGGTGGGCGACCAGAACTGCACAACATACTTTAGGTGCGGCAGAAACAGGGAATTGTACAGAGAGAGCACAATCTCCTTGTTCCGAAATTGAAATCGCCTCCTGATATAACCCAACAGCTTCTGGGCTTTCTTTTCCACCTTTTCGCACTGTTTGGTAAACTTAATGTCGCTGCTAATTAGCACACCCAAGTCCTTTTCCAAATCAGTGGCCTCGATATTAAGCTACTCCCCAACATGGAGTAGTCCGACTTGGGAATGGCGTAGCCAATGTGCATCACCTTGCATTTACCCAAGTTAAATGGTATTTGCCATGTTTCGGACCACTCTCCTATCCTACGTAGGTCAGCACGCTGTTGCTCGATCGCTTCGGGCCTCCCAACATTGGCCCCAAGCTTCGTGTCATCAGCGAATTTGGCGATCCCAATGACGATGCCACCGTCGATATCATTTATGTAAATGATAAACAACAGTGGCACCAAAACGGAACCCTGAGGAACCCGCTAGTGACCGAGGCCCAACCCAAGCTAGCCTCTTTACAACCCTCTGCCGCCTATTCTTCAGCCAGTTTCGAATCCAGCCACCTACTTCCCCACCGATACACAGCGCGCGCACTTTGACCATTAGCCGGTGGTGAGGTACCTTATCGAAGGCTTCCTGAAAGTCGAGATAAAGTATATCAATCGCCTACTCTTATCATACTCACTCCACATGATGTGGAAAAACTCGGACAGGTTGGTGAGACACGACCTATGCCGTCTAAACCCATGGGAGTCCCCAAGCAGCTTGTAGTAATCCAAATGGTCAACGACCCTATCCGCTATTATCCCCTCTATTAATTTACCTACAACCGAAGTGAGACTAATGGAACGATAGTTCCCTGGACTTTCGTGATCCTCTTTCTTAAAGACAGGGGTCACGTTGGCTTCCCTGCAGTCACCAGGCACCTGGCCCGTCTCCAACGATTTGTTGAAGACTGTAGCCAAGTGGGGAGCCACCTGTTCGCGCACTTCCCGCAAGACTCTGGGGAGGAACTGGTCTGGCCCAGGAGCATTAAACGCGTTCAGTTTGTCTATTCTATCAGCAACGACTGTCGCACTACACCGAACACTATCCAGGTGAGCACCGTCGTGCCTGACGCCTGGCTCGGGGATGACGCAGGTGTCCTCCCTGGTGAACACTTGCAAAGTACTCATTCAGCACATTGAGGTTTTGAGGGTATAGCAGCAGACTGCAGCACAATATACTGGTCCCGGAATGCACTCACATTCCCTCAACATCGTCGCCGACCTCGAACCCCATCTCACCTACGCTCTCCCGAAGGCCAAAAAAAGTCTGCTCGCCGTAGAGAGAGAGAGAGAGAGAGAGAGAGAGAGAGAGAGAGAGAGAGAGAGAGAGAGAGAGAAGGAAAAGTAGTACCTTAAAAGGCCTTGCGGCCCATACCGAGGAGGTACCAATGGCAACGGGTCCAGAAAAATTCATACACGCTCAAATAGTGTGCAAGATTCGGTCTAACCTTTTCTTGAACAGATCCACAGAAGAACTGTTCACAACTTCTGAAGGTAGTCTGTTCCGTGTCACAGATCTTATACGTAAAAATTCCCACACACACTAGTCCTAAACCGTTTCAAATCCAACTTCCAACCATTGTTGCGAGTTGGGTTATCATATAAACTAAGCATGCTTCTAAAATCGACATTGTTGAACCCGCGTAAAAGCTTGGAAACCTCGATGAGGTGACCGCGCAGCCTCCGAGTTTCCAGCGAAAACAAATTCAGGGGGCGTAAGCGTCGATTGTAGCCCATATGCTTAACAGAAGGGATTAACTTTGTGGCCCTCGCCTGCACTCGCTCCAGCCTCTCAATATCTTTCCTGAGGGTGGGCGACCAGAACTGCACAGCATACTCCAGGTGCGGCCGAACCAGAGAATTGTACAGAGAGAGCACAATCTCCTTGTTCCGAAATCGAAATTGCCTCCTGATATAACCCAACAACTTCTGGGCTTTCTTTTCCACCTCTACGCACTGTTTGGTAAACTTAAGGTCGCTGCTAATTAGCACACCCAAGTCCTTTTCCAAATCAGTCGCCTCGATATTACTCCCAACATGGAGTAGTCCGACTTGGGATTGGCGTAGCCAATGTGCATCACCTTGCATTTACCCAAGTTAAACGGCATTTGCCATTTTTCGGACCACTCTCCTATCCTACGTAGGTCCGCACGCAGTTGCTCGATCGCCTCGGGCGTCCCAACATTGGCCCCAAGCTTCGTGTCATCAGCGAATTTGGCGATCCTACTGACGATGCCACCGTCGATATCATTTATGTAAATGATCAACAACAGTGGCCCCAAAACGGAACCCTGAGGAACCCCGCTAGTGACCGAGGCCCAACCCGAACTAGCCCCTTTAATTATAACCCTCTGCCGCCTATTCTTCAGCCAGTTTTCAATCCGCCTACCTACTTCCTCACCAGCGCGCGCACTTTTCCGCCATTAGCCGGCGGTGAGGTACCTTATCAAAGGCTTTCTCAAAGTCGAGATAAAGTATATCAATCACCCTACTTTTATCATACTCACCCAACATGACGTGGAAAAACTCGAGCAAGTTGGTGAGACACGACCTATGCCGTCTAAACCCATGTTGGGAGTTCCCAAGCAGCTTGTAGGAATCCAAAGGGTCAACGATCCTATCCACTATTATCCCCTCTAATAATTTACCTTCAACCACAGTGAGACTAATGGGGCGATAGTTCCCTGGACTTTCGTGATCCCCTTTCTTAAAGATAGGGGTCACGTTGGCTTCCCTCCAGTCACCAGGCACCTGGCCCGTCTCCAACGATTTGTTGAAGACTGTAGCCAGGTGGGAGCCACCTGGTCGCGCACCTCCCGCAACACTCTGGGGAGGAACTGGTCTGGCCCAGGAGCCTTAAACGCGCTCAGTTTGTCTCTTCTATCGGCAACGACTGTCGCGGTACACCGAACACTATCCAAGCCAGCACCTTCGTGCCTGACGCCTGGCTCGGGGATGACGCGGGTGTCCTCCCTGGTGAACACTTCCGCAAAGTACTCATTCAGCACGTTAGCGATGTCCGCGTCGGAGGTCCGCAAAACGCCGCTGGGGTCCTTTAACGCCTTAAACGCCGCTTCGTCTTTTAATGGGCTTTCTATTATTAACATAACTGAAGAACTCCTTAGGGTTCCCCTTGCAGAGGCTTGCCACCCGGAGTTCTTCGTTACATTTCGCTAGCCTAACCTTCGCCTTCACTTCTCTGCACAGGCGGACATACGACTCAGTGTTCTCATGGGAACGATTGGCCTTCGCCCTCCTTTACGCAGGTTTCCTATTTCGGATAGCCGAAGCGATGTCACGACTGAACCACTTAGGCTGCGTTGAAGCAGGGGTGACCGGTTTTGAGGGTATGGCAGCAGACTGCAGCACCATAAACTCGTCCCGGAATGCACTCCATACTTCCTCAACACCGCCACGAACCTCTAACTCCATCTCACCTACGCTATCCCGGAGGCCAACAAAGTTCGCCCGCCGTAGATCGAGCTTACTGCCTCTAGAGTCACTACGTTTCACCCGAGGGTCGCGCACACAGAACCTAATCAGACCGTGATCACTCCCGTCCAACGATTCGTCAACGGTGAGGCCAGTGACGAGTTTGTCTTCGGTCGTGAATACTAAGTTTAGAACGCTTTCGCCTCGTGTAGGCCCATTGACCCACTGAGTCAGGAAGTTCTCATCAGCAAAGTCAACTAGCTTCCCCCCTTCGGCATCAGCAGTCCTGTCTTCCCACTTTATGCCGCGACAGTTGAAGTCTCCTAAAACTACACACACACATCCTGTCCCCTAGCAGGCTACGGAGTTCGGTGTACAGGGCTATATGTTCCTCGAGGAGGAGATGCGGAGGTCTGTACACCAAGATTAACCTATAGTTCGTCCCTCCCACGTTCAGATCGATGCCAAGCAGCTCCCGTTCCGATCGGAACTGGCAGTTAACCAAACTCACCGTGTCCCTCACGTATATTAGTACCCCTCCCCCCTTCCCACGGGTGCGGTATGTGAAACATTCTATACCCGGGAATTTCGAACTCCCCAACGTAGTCCCTACGATCAGTATGAATCCAGGACTCGGTGATAGCAACGATATCCTGGTATTCTGATGCTAAGAGCGCCCGTAGCTCGCAAAACTTATTCCTAATGGACCTAGCATTAAAAAGCACTGCACGGAGGGAGCCTTCCCTATTCAGACCGCCCCCTAGCACGACCCGTTTCCCGAACAGCCAGGGCTGTCGGGAGTTGAAGAGCCCCTCAACAACGAGGGGGCAACTTTCGCAGGAGGCTGAGCCCCCTCCAACGGGGAAGGAAGGTCACCCACCTGTACATGGACGCACCCTTCAGTTGAAGGTACATCCGCCACCGGCTCAACATCATCTCTCCCCGGTGGGGGCCCATCATCTCCCCGGGCTTGACCTCACCATACGGTATAGGTGCCGGTCAAGCAGCGTGCCTAGCACACCTTTATCCTTAACAGTGAAGTGGACACCATCCCTCTGATACAGGTCCCACCTACCCGAAAACGCGTCGAACGGGTCAACAAACCTCACGCCCAGCGGGACACAAGTCTTGCACCCTCTCGTTGATGCCAATGACCTTACTGAGCGTGGTCACTGGCATTCATCCGCGGTAAAATACCCATCAACATTCCCCTGTCTGTCTTCAGTTTTAAATCATCCACAAGAGACATGATCTCGGTGATGATCCCTTCTGTAAGACCTACCCTACCGCCTTTGAGGAACAGGTCGTTGTCACCAGCGTGGACAACGATCGCAGTCCTCCGACTAGCCACGCGCAGCTTCTCTACCTCCTTCCTTAAGTGCGCCGTTCCCCGCCCAGGTAAGCACCTTACCTTCCTCCTGTCCCGGTTTGCAGAAGCAAAGTACTTCTCCTGGCCCCTGATCTGCGAGTCCCCAATCAAAACGGTGTCTTCCTCCTTCGAGCACAGGAGACTAAAGCGGTTGGAGGTCCTGACAGGGGCAACCGGGGTCTCAGGCTTCGGCTTCGCAGCCTTCTTGCCCGAGACCTTTCGATACCCGTCGCCAACCATTGACTCAGCCGCACTTACACCACCCGACCCACCCCGACCGGCAGCTACATCCTTCGGTTTCTTTGGGCCATCAGTAGGCCCCTTCCCACCCTTTTTCTTTATCGGCCCCTTCCCACCCTTTTTCTTTATCGGCCCCTTCCCACCCTTCTCTATCGGCCCCTTCTTTGCGCCCTCCCTGCCCTCCACCTTGCGCCGCGGTTCCGTGCATTCCACGTGGGTTGCTGGCGATTCCTGACACTGATTTTGTACCCTGGCCCCCGGTTGCACCTCTACCCTTTCTCCGCGGTCCCGAGCTCTGTCCAGTCCATCGCTGGACCGCCTTTCCAGGGCAGCTATCCTATCAATGAGCTCTGGGGTGGAGGGCGCAGCCGCGTCAGTGACCACCGCACCTCCAACAGCCGATCTGGACGACTCGAGCCGCCGGACCCTCTCCTCTAGCTTCTCGTAAAACTGCATTGGTTCGCAAAAGCGGCACATACTGGAGTGGTTGATCTCGAAGCAGGCTTCTTTGAAGTTCGTCACCCACTGGTTTACTCCACACCTCGCACATTCAGCCTTCAGTTTCTGTGGTCCAGTCATTGTAACTTATTTTTTTTTCAGAACTCTGAATGAGAGAGAGAGAGAGAGAGAGAGAGAGAGAGAGAGAGAGAGAGAGAGAGAGAGAGAGAGAGAGAGCATTAATTCCGCACTTTCTGCGGAATAGCAAAGTGCGGAATAGCAAAACCTATCTCTTCCAATACGTCTTCTTCCAATTGATACGTTCCTCAGATTTAGTTTTTTTACTTCTTTTCCAGAAATTCACAGAAATAAAAATGTGTTCCAAAATTTGGGATTACTTTAATTGATTGCGAATGATATATTACCACTTATCACCCATACACAGATATATATATATATATATATATATATATATATATATATATATTATATATATATATATTTCAACTGCAAAGAACACGCAGTATAATTAACGTAAAGAACGACGCTTGTATAGGAGAACATTCCGCGCAAAATGAGGAGGGACAACGAACAAATGAAAAAATGAGGTAACCACCCGGGAATCGAACCCGGGATCTTCCGATTGCCGGTCAGATTGTGTAGTGGTTATCATATCTGACCGGCAATCGGAAGATCCCGGGTTCGATTCCGCGTGGTTACCTCATTTTTTCATTTGTTCGTTCTCCCTCCTCATCTTGCGCGGAATGTTCTCCTATACAAGCGTCGTTCTTTACGTTGATATATATATATATATATATATCCTAAAAAAAAAATTCTGGAAGGAAAGGTTCCGGAACTCTGCTATAAATGTCCTACAACTTTTGCCATTTGTTACCCAATCCCACCCCTTCACCATTCCAGTCCACCCAAAGCGTCCTTCCTGTTCCTAAAATTTTATCATATAACCAACAAATAAATCAAATCGGAATGAAAATAAAACCCTGAAATTTTCTTCTGCAAGTTGAAAATAAACGGTACCGGAACGCTATTAGGGCGCGTTCCGCCAGGGGAAAAAAAATATATACACGCAACGTCAAAAGTCTTGCCACCCCTATTTTTGCGAGACTTATATAACTGAATTTCCTTTGTGTATGTTATAAAACGATGGGTTTTTTTTACTCGTTTCCATTATTTTCATAATTGGTTTCCATGACAACCACAACGAAACACTTAATGAAACTCAATTATAAGTTGCACTAATTGCTACGCAAGAGTGCGGCAAGACTTTTGACACTGAGTGTACATATTGGGCATTATCTTCGAAAATTGAAAATAATTAATAAAGTTTAGTACCAACTCCATTTAGAACCATTACAAAAAAAAATATATATATTTCGCGAAGTAACACTTTAATTTTTACGTCCAAAATTAAAAATTCTCTTTGACATTCACAAAATCGTAAATTTCACACGTATACGTACAAAGACACTGAAACCAAAATAGCATTCACAAAATACGAAACTGAAAACAAAAATTATCGGTAAATTTATAAAATAAAATAAAAATTACTTCACGCATCGTTCGAGCAAACGAGTTCAG